>OZ005661.1:53749851-53929851 GCA_963930645.1 Salticus scenicus | reverse complement strand
ACCCGCAAAATGCGTCAAGGACAAGAAATTCTTTACAAATATCGATTTTTGCTTTGACCTTTTAGACAAAATTAAGAAAAAAAAAAAATAATGATGGCTATCTATTGCCTGAAAAACACAAAAGACTAAACAATTCAGGTTCTTAAGCCAAATATGGCGGTTTTTCTCAAATGAGAACATTTCAGATTCTTTTATTGACCAATCTGAAAATCCGACTATTATTATATATGAGGCAAGATCGTTTTCATAAGAAAATTGAAACCATTTTTGTACTCTAAAATGTGATAGAATACAAAGTGGAAGAAGCTTTGATTTAGTTTTTATAGATATAATATATTTTCTGCGAAACAAATAAATAAAAATAGAAAAGATTATTACATTTTATTTCAATAGAATATTTCGGATAAATTGCTGTATAGTGCAAAATGAGATAGCCTAACAAAATTAAAAGCAATATAAAAAGCCATCTTGTACACTATTGGAGAGAATTAATATATATATATATATATTATTATAATTGAAAACCTTTATTTTAACTATTTTAGTTTTTAAAATTTATAAACATTATTATTTTAATTAACCATTTTTTCAGAAATACAATGTAAAATCTGAAACCTCACTGCCAAACTTTATCTGTAAATTTTACGGCTTATACGTATATTTTGCCTTTTACGTGCCGTATTTTCTGCAATTTACAGTTTATTTGACGCACTCTTCACGGATCATAGTACAATTTACGGCTAATGTTGGTAGCGATGCTTTATTATTATTATTATTATTATTATTATTACTATTATTATTATTTTACAGTTTATCTATTCATAGAAACTTTAAAATAAATTAGATAATGCAGAAGAAATGTTTTAAACACGTATTTTGTTTTTCAAGTTTACAAATATCCGCTCTGTTATACGTCAATTCAAGTGTGATTTTTAAAATGTAACTTTTTGAATAGTAAATTTACAGATAGACAAGCCTATACTTTAAAATGATTGCTTTCTAGTTAAATAATCAAATCTTAATATTTTTAAAATGTTTTGAAAACTTTTAAAATTAATTTATATTTTTGACAAGTAATGAACGGACATATTTCATCAGAATTTGAATAACTTTTGTAACAGAAACGCATCCATTTCTGTAAAATTTTAATTATATTCTTTTGGCATTCAAGGAATTTGTTTAATTCCTTAAAATTTTATAAGAATAAACAAAACTTTCATGGTCGGAATTAAAATTCTCGTATATATATATTTCTTAAATTCATTTGCTAACAATTTATCTTTGAATGCAGCATTTGCTCGAGTGAATTTTCTAATTTCAAGTTATTCTGTATCTAATAAAATGATTAAATGTAGTCAGTTCCAGAACCTTCACCAATCAAAATATCCAAGTTTATTCTCAAAGTTCACCTAATTACTTCCGCTGTTTTGTATCTCAAGCAACTTGTTTCGTTCCTAAACGTTATTCTGGCGACAAATATTTGCTTTCGTACAAATAATATCGTCAGTTTTATTATCTTGTAAGAAGGTATGTCAGTCTTCACATACTGATAATCATCTTCAACATTGTTCATGTTTTCCGATTTTCCTCTTAATGATGATAACAGATGATGAAGTCATCGTAATAAATCATTGTAACGAACAGAAATAATATAGATAATATGATTAATAACTTATTGAAAAATTGGAAAAAAGAGGGATATACATATTATAAGGATATACTAAATGATAACTATAATACAATTTGTGAAGAATGAATTATTATTTATTTAAAAATATTTCTTTTAGTATTATACTACGGATCATAACTTTCTTCGTTTTCTCAGCACTGTGGTTGAAAATGTAACTAGAAATCACTTCTTATTCAACTACAGGTAGTGATTTAAGCCATTCTTCGTGATTAAAAACTTCTACTACACTGTTAAAAATTTCTGTAAATTTAATGTAAATATTTATCCACAGTCTCTGTAAATTTACAGAACTTCTTAGTTAAAAGTAAATAATCGAGAATCTCAATCTTTATTATGTATTTTTACGTAATTTTATTATTTAAGTTTTTAATTAAAATTAAAAATGACTATTTCTAACTTAGAAAAAGCATTCTAAGTCAGAAATATATTTCCACCAATAATTAACTAATTTAATATTAGTTACTAAAATGAATGTATAAAATAAATTTTTTAACATCTCCATTTTTTTTTTTTTTTTGTCTGTAATTTTACGTAAGACTTAACATAACAGATTACACAGAGTTTTCTGTTGAAATTTTTAACAGTGTAGTACATATTATCAGGAATGGGTACCATTATTCATCAATAGGCACTAATGAAATAATAATTCGTACAGCGAAAAATATACAGTGGTGGTCAAAATTAGAAAGACAAGGGAAGAATCGTCAAATCTTGGATACAATTGACCAGAAAATTATTGGCTAGAAACGATTGATAAATGAAACATTTTTTTATTAGTTTTTATTGAAATATGTGAAAATGCATATTCATAAAAAGTATTTTAGATTTAGACAGCCATGCGATATAGACAAAATTATAAGGAAAACTGTATTTGTGTGTTCTAAAAAGTAAAATATGCATATTTTTGATCTGCACACGACGCTCTTAGGCGTGTGCTTAATAAGCTATTGGAAACGTCGTATTCTATTTTTGCATGCATACCACTAGGTATTAAACTTCCTGAGTTTAAAAAAAGGAGTTACTTTTAGATGTTCAGGACATATTTCACGCAAATTTTTGACAAAGCGGAATAGATCGAGAATAGTCATTTATAATGTTCTTAAAAATCCCGGCAAATATGGACGGTCAAGACATCTTCAAGGTAAGCCATCTTCTGCTTCTTTGCGTGAAAAAGATTGATAAAGGGCTCCAAAAAACAAACATCGACAGAAATTAAACGGTAATTAATCTTACGATGCAGTACTCGAAATGTTCGACGTGTTTTACCAAACGTAAAATAAAAAGATTCGTTACGGAAAGCCTATGTCACGACCCTCTAGTACAAAAGTTCATAAAAGATTGAAGCAGGAGTAAAAAAAAATAAGCATTAATATGGAAAAGAAAAAGTGTCATGATATCATCTTTTCTGATGAGAAAAAGTTTAATTTTGTTTTACCAGATGATTTTTACTACCTCTGGTACCATTTTCGAAAAGAAAAAGAAATTTATTCAAAGCTTACATTTGAAGAGCGCTTCGTAATCTCCGGGGGATTTTGCAACTGACGGAATTATTCTAATATATGTTTTGTTCTGGGTAGAAGGAATTCTTAGTGTTATGTTGATATATTGGGAGATCATCTTTTACCATAAGTACCATTAATTAAGAGTGGATACTATTTGTTTCAGCAGGACAATACCAAAATACGTGCTTCTCAAAATTCGAAATCATAGTTCGACGTTAATTTTGGGAAACTACTTGAACAGCGGGCAAGAATCCACGACCTAAATCCAATGAAAAATCTTCGGGGTATTCTAGCACAGAAAGTATAAAAAAAAATCAGTATCAATACAAGGAAGAAAACTTGTCCTCCATCGAAAAAGCCTAGATTAATTTTTCCAAGAACGTTCTGAAGGAACTGTCAAACTCCATGTCGTCAAGAGTGATAAAAATGATTGAGAAGAATTGTGGAGATTATTAATTATTGGTGTATTTCATTCCAAGACATTCACTGTCCTTACAATTTCGTCCAGTTTTTACAATGACATTTTTTGTTAATTATGACAAAACATTCATATTTTACATTTTACAATGTTTTGCATTCTGAAATGATATCAAGCATAAAAAAAAGTATTTTATGCATTTCATTTTATTTACTTCAAAAATAAACTTTTTATGTGCAATTTTCAGTTGTCCTTATAATTCTGACCACCACTGTAAGTAAAATAATAACTGTACGGATTTGTAAATTGCATCATAAGATAGCATTAAGTTTGAACGTTTAAAAATTAATTTTTAGGCATTAAGAAAACAACAAATTATAATATTAACGCATAAAATTTTAATTGCAAGTGATGAGGATTTTTTTATTCTGTTTTTAACATCCTTTTTGTGTTGACAGTACTTTATTTAAATGAATCTAATAAAAATGAAACTAATCCTTCGATAAAATCTTCTTAATAATAAAACTCCAAGTTTTCCAAAAATAACTCTGAAAATGATAGCATAGCTAAAGCAATTAAAATGAATAAAAAAAAAATATATATCCATTGTCTCCATGTGTACATTTCAACTGAATAAAATAACGAAAAAAGAAAATTTAACTAAAAAACTTACATGTTAATCATAACAAAATAAAATAGTTTCTATGGTTTTGAAATATTCGTATATTGGTTCTTTATTAAAAAAAAAAAAAAAAAAAAAAAAAATCAATTTTAGTATAAACTTATTTGGTATCTATGCGGAATTTGAATACGTCATGAGGAAATGGAAATATTGAATTAAATATGTAAAATTCAACTACCTCGCAAGAAATTAATAATATAAATGAATAAGTAGACACGTGATTGTAAAATTTTACGCTGATAGATTGCGATGTCATTTTTAATTTCTTCGAGACGTCTGGACATCAAAACATCTAAACATCATGATGTAAAAGATGAATTAATTATTTTTAATATTATGTAAACCAATGCTTAGTATTTTTAACGGGTAAAAATCAAGCACTAGCGCAGATCGACTAGCACCAATATAATATTAAAATAACCGTTTCTTTCTAACTTTTTCTTTTCTCTTGCATTAAGAAATTATTTAGATTGTATTAGTTCAGGAATTTTTGAAAATTAAATGAAAGGAAAAAGTATATATGTATGTAAAACTAAAATTAAAATTAATTAATTAATTAATTAATTAAACATTGTACAAGATTAAAACTTTACTATGTATTTTCATATAATGCTAAAATATATGGAATATTTTACTGAATGAAAACATTATAATCGATATTTATATTGAAATAATTTAACTGTAAGAAATTACTTTTATGTTAATCATGTTTCTTTCTGTATTTAAAATACATAAATATTTTATGTGTATTTAAATTACGAGTAAACAGTATATAATTTAAGTTATTTAGATTTTTTTTATTCGGAAAATGTTTCTACAGAAAATATATGGTTAGCAATAACTTTGCAATATGCCTTCTAAAGATCCTAGCACTGAAAAATTCTTATTAAAATATTTTTTGTAGTCGTATATTGCTATATTTACAGGAAAAAAAAAAAACTTTGTCAAAAACGTCAAAAAAACACCAGCGATTTTACTGTAATCTGACTATCAAATTGTTGGAAATATTATATAAAATCTCCATTCTTTTAATTTTCAATGACCAAAACATAGTATTTTTTAAATTTTTATTGATTAATTACTCCTCTATCCACACTATTCTATTGGTTGGTTAATCCGGCTATAGAATCCGATTTTCGGCTATATTTAGGTGCAATAACCTTACATCTTCTTCTCCTTCTTTTTTTTTTTTTTTTTAAACTCATTACAGTATGCTTAACGCTACCAATACGTGAATTTGTTTTTCGTTTTTGAGTTTTTAATATCAATATCAATTTACTTTTCTATATAAAAAAAAAAAAGACCAAATATGGTTTTATATTGTTATATGTACTTGTTTAACTTATCAGAAGCATTTATGTAATTCCTTCATCCCTTTCAGTCATCAAATTATTGAAGGTTATTTTCAAATTTCTCTAATTACTACCCCTGGTTGTGCTTTTCCAGAAACTTGTTTAATCTCAACACTGCGAATCTGGTGAATAACGTTTTTTTTATTACCTCGAGTGGCAAATTACAACTTATTAATGTATAATATTGTAATATCTTTCCTACAGCAGGTGGAAAAGTTGAACTTTTTCTTATGTGGATTACCAAGTAGTAATCAAATTAACATTTTCATCAAATTGTAATTGTTCTGTTTGTTTAATCAGTTAAAATTATTCAACTTAACCATTTCATCACTTTCAAAAATCAAATTACTAAAGGTTTTTTATAAATTTTATCTAGTCTCTACCACTTAATCTGTTTTTAGAGGGCTTGTTTCGTTTCATTTCTACTATTCTGTTCTTCTTCTTCTTCTTCTTTTTTTTTTTTTTTTTTTTTTTTTTTTACACCCTAATTTAATCAGATTCAGAATTAAATTACAGCATATTTATCTATAATATTACGGCACTTTACCTGCGGCAGAAAAGATAAATTTTTGAAATTTGTTTTTTGTCGATAACCAAGTGTATGAACAATTTTAAAAAGTAGATATATTTAATAATAAGACAATAATTTTTAATGAGTGAAGTTGTATTTTGTTCTATTTTAATTGTTTAATCCATTAAAATTATTTAATTTAATCATTTCAGTAGCTTCACCTATTAAACTATTGAAAATTTTTTACTTCTGGTAATGTCAATATCTCATAAGAAAAAAAAAATTAATATTAAAAATTGTTCATAATCTCATTAGTTTTAATGACTGAGGAAAAATTTCTTAAGCATCCAAGGAAAGGATTAAGTAAATCAGAACTAATTAGACGTTTATTTTGACATATTTTCCTATCTCATTGAAAACGTTAATAAAATTCGCGTATGTTATAAATTATTTATGTATTTTCATCATCTTATTTAAATACATAACCAGGAGCCTAATTTACTTTTTCGGATTAGTTGTTCAAATTTAGAAATCATAAATCATACTTCGCAATTTATATATATATTTAAATGAATAAATCAGAGATTAATTGGTTAATAAATTTTGCTTATTTAAAACATAAAAAAATACAATTTTAAGAATTTAATGAAAATTTTAATATTGTTGTGCTATTTAATGTACGCTAAGTTAAAAAGTTAAGTTTACTTTTCTTTTTTAATAACATTAACCTATATTAATAAAGAAACCGTTTTAAAACTTTATGAATTTTCATATGATAAATTATAAAAGATGCATTGCATATAGTAAATTTCATTGAATAATAAATGAATAAACACCTTTTAAGTTAAATTACTGAAGAGTATTTATTAATACCTTTACCAGAATTTCGTAGTAATGGTAGTATTGTAGTCTAAAATGTTTTGGTATAGATTTTACATCTAATTTACATGTTTTGAGAACTCCGGATTAGTGTTGCCAGATCTGGCGAATTTTTTATTCAACATCACAAATAATTTTTAATTGTAAAGTTTGCGTAATCACTTCAAAGTCTGGTGGTCATGTATATCAAATATCACTTCTCAAAATTATTAGTGATTATTGAATAAAAAATATCAGCCAGATCTGGCAACACTACTCTGAAGTAAAAAAAAAAAATCTCTATTTATTTACTTATTAATTTTTTTAATTTATTTTAAAATTGTAGAGTGCGCGCACGCGTGTGAGTGTATGTGTTGGGGAGGGGATGTCTTCTAAATAACCCCCCCCCACACACACACAAAAAAAAAAAAAAAAAAAAAAAAAAAAAAGCACGAAAATTTTTATATATATATACAATATATATATAAGACAGGTCAGTGTACAAAGGAATTTTCCAACTTTTCGTGAAAACTAGAAAAACTGGATTGGGACATATAAAGCTGGAAATGAAACAGGAAATCGGTATTTCGAAAACGAGTGTAATGATTTTCTTCAAATTCGCTATGCGAATCTCTTTTTAGTTATCCCTTCGTATATACAAACGTCTCGGTTACAAGCTTCCTGATTTGTTATATTAATTTTAAGTCTAAGAAGGCCGTGTCTCAAAAAAGTGATGGACCATTTTTCTTAACACTCACTTATATCCTTTAAAAGGTATTACTTGAAGTTCGGTCTATAGGTCATTTACAAAGTTTCGAGAAAAATCGTAAATGAAACCTGAAGTTTGTACCTGAAGAACTGCTCTAACTGTTTTCCTTAAATTTTCTATATAAAATTCTTTTTAGATATCCTTTCTTATGTATTAGTTATTTACCAGACAAAAATTGATAAGCATCCTAAACAGGTAGATGAATTTTAGCTCTCGGCAATGGGTGTGGATGGTTATATCGACTTACTTTATATTTATTATTTAAGGACTATTTACAAGTCCTTATGATGTTAACATTTGTTGGTAACTACAGCAAAAAAAAAAATATTTCTTAGGTCATTTTTATATTTTTTCACCACATTATCAGCAAAGGAAAAAAAAAAAAATATATATATATATAATCTGTGTAATAGTGGGTAAAAGAAATTAGATGTTTGTTATGCTTCTGATTTTTAAAAGTAATAATAAAATAAAATACAATTTCTTGAAGACCGGTTAACGAAAATACAACAGATCTTATAAAAATTTACGGAGAGTTCTAGAAAAATCTATCTGTTTAAAAAAAGACACATATTGTCTGTTTGTTTACTATAGATATCGCTTTTGAATTTTGGTTCATTATTGGATATTTGTAATAGTTTGGAACCCAATTTAAACTGTAGGCCTCTGTCTAATTAACCATAATGGAAAAAATTGGCCATACAATAACTATTCAATCCAAACTAAACTCAAAACATAGTCAAGAGCATATAATGGCAAAGAAGAATCCGAAATTTATATTGTTCATAAAGTATGTTCACAAAGTATGTCCATTTGTTCACAGAATATGAAATCGGGTTTACTTTCCGTCCAGTTTCTTTTTCTACTAGAGTTTTTAAAACATTATGCACATGCAAGAAATTATTCGAAATGTATAATTTTCGATTTATTTATTTTTTTGGTGGATTCATATCATTTAAAATTTATAAATACACTCTATAAAAAAAAAAAAAAAAAAAAAAAAAAGACGCACCAAGAAGAAATGAGGACAAAAAATGGTAGATGGGGTGGAATGGGTGGTCCGAACGGGACAGAAATTGGTAGATGTGATGTACATGTGGAGAAAAACAATTTATTAGAGTTTCAGAAAGTTTGAATGATTTAATCAAGAGAAAGGGCCTCACAAAGTAAACAAGTCAATAACGCGTTGGTCCACTTCTGGCCCTTATGTACGCAGTTATTCGGCTTGGTATTAATTGATAGAGTTGGCAGATGAGCTCCTGTGAAGTATCGTGCCAAATTCTGTCCAATTGTTGCGTTAGATTGGTAAAATCCCGAGCTGGTTGTAGGACACTTTTTATGATGCTACAAACGTCCTCAGTGGAAGAGAGGTCAGGGAACTCAGCTCAACCCCATTTCACTGAGCCGCCTATTAAAGGTATTTGAAGTCACTGAAGTACTAGATGCGTAAGATCGACGATAATGATGAATTGGTGCTCGATTCTATCAAAACCTGTATGTATGTCAATTTGTGTCCAGTTTGCATTACTCCTTCTTGGTGCGTCACTTTTCTTGTTATAGAGCCTATATAAATTAACAATTGTTTTGGATCGATATTTGTTTATTTGCATTTTATCCAATATTCTTTATGCACTAAACGGAACTCTAATATATTTAATGCATCAATTTTTCTCTTAATTGTACTTAGAAAGCAGTAATATTAATTAATTACATTTTGATTTAATCAGCTAACAGACGGTGCAATTATTCAGTACTATGCATGATTTGCGAGACATAAATGCCCTCGAAAGCCATAAAGTATATATGGAGCATTACATAGTAATTTTAATGCATTTATGGCTAAATCAATACCTTTTTTTTCAATTTTTAATATTTAGGAGGAAATTATGAAACTCTATTTTAGCAGAATTAAAAAAATAAATAAATAAATAAATAAACTAAAATGTAATGGGATACTTCCCGAAAAACATCCCAACTACATAATTCTTCGATAATCATATTCTTTTACTTTATTCTTACTTTTAACTTGGAATTTATACAATGAAAAGTCATATTATCACGTGATTAGTCGAGATGTTAACCGTAGTCTAATAAACCATCTCATTCATTTGATATTTAGTGATTGAAGAGTGGCAGTCGAGTGGCAAATTTAACAAACCACTAGGTGCGGCCACAGTTAGCGTCTGTTTTGTGCCACTGCATATGCAACACATGCTCTGTAGTCTCAAACCATAATAGCCTTATCACGATTGCAATTAAAGCTCATTTTGAAACTTTCTGGGCTCTCTGTCAAGACATCACGATATGATGAAATGAAATAGAAAAAAGAAAGGTATAAAAAGTAATGTGGAAAAACACGAGTATCTATGAGTCCGATCAATCACTGGCCACACCCGCAGCTTTAAGATTCGTAAAAGGGTGTTATATCGATGGCAGGTAGTATCTCATGGAGAAGACAGCCCCGGAGAATACATCTGGATTGCTCTCTCTCTCTCTCTCAGAAAAAAAAAAAAAAAAAAAAAAAAAAAAAGCAAGTTACAAATGTTTGGTAAGAGCGTTTGATATGGATGTGTGTTATGTCTGCAAATTCGTTGTGCTGTTACAGGTGAAAGCTGGAAAACATTCTGTTTAGTCTGAGATAGATATAAAAATATCTGAAGAAAAATAATGTAAATTTACAATCTGGAACAAAATATTCAAACTGTACAATGCGTTCGAAAAGCATTGAGCTTGGAATAAATTATTTAAAATTTAATCTCAGACTTATAGTCTGTAGTGATTTAGTGATATAGTGTTAACAAGTTTAAACGTTTTACAAAGTATACAAGGGAATTTTTATATCATAGTTGCAATTTGGAGGTGCACTGATAGGAGGAATTGAAATGGCAGTGGGAAAGGTGAGGTGAGTTTTTATTTAGAAAATATTTGTTCTGGTAACTCATTAAAAAAAAAAAGGGGGGGGGGGGGAATTTGGAAGAAACCTGGTTTGTAAAAAAAATGTTTAAAATAATCGCATGGCAAAATTTGTTTACTTAGGTAATTAGGCACAAAAAATTCAGGAATCGGGTCTTTTCAGGAATCGGGTAGCGAAAAACGAAATTTTGCTAATTTGTAGTCACCCATTTGTATTTGAATTTTGTTTTCCAGAGATTTAAATTAAATAATTACAAAATTTACATTTTTATGCCATACAAAAAGTGTCCAGTAGATAAAGTGTAATCCTTGCATTAATTAGATTAAAATTTCAGCGCTGTACCATAAAATATCTTAAAAATATGACAAAACAAAAAACAATATTTGAACTACTTTCCAATTCCTCGACATAAATTTTCAAATAGTAGAACTAAAACTAGAAGACCGCATTTCAAAATGATACATGATTATCACAGTAACTAAAAGGAAAATAAATGATAATGTAAATAAATAAACTATCTGTATATTTATAATTTTTTTATTAATTTGGAGAAAAGCTTGAACACATAGTAGTTTTAAACTCGAAGATATGATTTTAAAAAATGGTATATGCTATTTTTCTAGACTTTTAAATTTAATTAATTTTCGATATTAATAATTATTCAACAAGAATTTCTTCACTATTTTTCTTTTGTTTGTTTAGGTGAGCTTTGAGCGTAATTTTTAGTCTAAAACATGATTTGGGCCTATCAGCGGCCGAGCGGTTCTGCGCTCAAAGCTGGTAGATGGGAAGTGCTAGGTTCGATCCCAGGTCGTGCTCATCGACCTACTCGTTCGGAATTTTTCGTGTTTTTCACCGAAATGCTCATAAATACGGGCCCCTAGTATCCCTTAGAAAGACCGCATGGAGGGCAATCCACCTATAGGCCTAGGACTCTAGCATAGTTAATCCACCTTAAACACTGCAATCAACAGCAACAATCTAAAACATGGTGTAAAAAAATGGCGCATGCTGTTTTTCAACAGTTTAAAAATCAAATAACTTGCGATACGAATAATTATGTAGTAAAAATTTCTTCTTTACTTTTTTTTTTTTTTTTTTTAAGACAAAGTAACAAGATATGTAAATAACTACTGAAATAAAAAATAACATTATTAAATACTACATATTTAAGTGTTGTTATTAATTTGAAGCTATTAAATATGATTTTTATTTTTAAAAGACAACTTCAAAAACGACGCATCCTTTTTTTTTTTTTTTTTTGCATATAATCTGAAAACATGATTTCAGATTACATATTTTAGTTATTTAATTAAAAAAAAGAAAAAAAAAGTGAGAGAAAGAAAAATATACTCTTCTGGTAATGATTTTAACCCTTTAAAGACCACGTACAAAACAGAAAGTCTAGAAAGCGATTTGTTGCGGAAATAGAATAAAACTGTCCTATAAATATGATGCTGAACGCTAATGGGTTGAATTCGGAATTTAAAAATGAAAATAAATTCTTCTTAGTTCTCATATGTTTATATACAGTTGCATGATTATGAAATTATGAATTAAGAAATGAACTATTTATACAAATATATTATAACACTTTGGATTCTATTTTTTAATAATACACACAAGCAGAGGTTTTTATTTATTTATTTATTTTTTTATTTATTTTTATTTTTTTTCCCCAAATTGTACGCAAATAAGAAACAAATATTTCATTAAAAAAAAAAAAAAAAAAAAAAAAAAAAAAAACCCTCGTTTGTAAGAGTTAGTTTAAACTTTTTTTGCAATACAAATTAAAACTAATGAAAAATTACGTAATTTACAAAAATTTTTAGAAAAAATATTTATTTTTTACTGTGTTATTCACGAATGCCGGTGTTATAGACGTTATCCAGTTGACATACACCAAGCAAGCAATTTAATTTTTTTTTTTTTTTTTTCTTTGTCGAATTCCTATAATCTCTTTGATCCTATTCATCACGTTAAAAAAAAAAAAAAAAAAAAAAACTTGCTTAAAAAATACATTAGTTTTTCTTTTTAATTTTATTTTTCTGAAAAACCTCCCTGCACCACTCCGTCCCGACACGCGTCAGTCCTATGAATAAATGTACCTTTGGATTCCATTCATAGATGACTCGAACGTCGAACGTGCGATTCATTCGTGGGACCAATTAACTACAACTTCTACCTTAATTTGCGTTTCGTTCTGACATGTGGTAATTTTCGAACTGGACGGGTTCATGTTATTAAAAGCAATCAGTCTCTTTCCTCCCCGCATCTTTTCTTCCTCAAGTAATTGTGGTCTCTCCCAAACCCCTCTTCGCCAAATTCTCTAAGATGAAAGAGGGAGGTTCGGGCAGACATGAAACGTTTGAAATAATAAAAGTATGACAAAATAAAAAAAATATATATCTATAATGTTAAATGTGTAATGATGGAGTAATGGCAGAAATGAGATTATGGATTCAGAGTAATTGGAATAATATAATGAAAGGATGGGATCCTTTTTCATTGAAATGATTTCAATTAATTTTGTTACTCTGTTGAGAAGAGTAAGCATATGATGGCATATAGTGAAAAATAGTTCGCTTTGATTTTATGTTGACAGGAAATTAATGAAATGGTGATTTAGGTTTTTTTTTTCTTTATTAGAAAAACACCGTTAATCAATCTGTTCCAAATAAATAATTCTCGAATAAAATGATATAATTATTATTAAATAAAATTATTCCGATTTATTGTTGTGAAGAAACTCATTGTATATTTATATTTTGTTATTATTTGTTCATGTCAAAAGTAGTTTATTTAAAATGTACATTTGCTTTAATTACACATATGATTATATACTAAATAGTAAAAAAATACTTACCTAGCATATTATGTTGACAGTAATTTAATGGAATTATAATTTATAAATTTTTATTAGAAATAAAATATTCGTAAAATTATTTTTAACGAAGGACGTGGAATAAAAGGATATTATTATTATTAAATAAAATTATTCCTGTTTCCTTTTGTGATATAATTAATTGTATAATTATATTTTTCTATTATTTGTTTATGCCAAAGATAGTTTGTTTAAATTATGCGTTTATTTTAATCATATATTTGACACTAAATAGTCAAATAATAATAATAATAATAATAATAATAATAGTTTATTTTGATTTTATGTTGTCAGGAATTTAATGAAAGCATCATTTATGATTATTTATTACAAATGAAATGTTAATGAAATTGTTTTCAATGAATGACTACGGAAGAAAATGAAATTATCACCATTAAATAAAATTATTCGTATTTATTGTTGTAAAGTAACATATTGTACATTTATATTTTTGTTATTATTTATTTATGCCAAAGATTGTTTGTTTAAATTGTGTGCTTACTTTAAACATAAATATATGACCTTATCTTAACTAGTGAAAAATAGTTCCCTTTGGTTTTATAATCAAAGGAAATTAATGAGAAATTGATGTATGAATTAATTTATTAAAAATAATTTTTTAGTGAAACTATCTCCAATAAATAATTATGTAACGAAATGAAATAATAATTACCAAATAAAATCATACCGCTTTCTTGTTCTGAAAAAATTTACTATATATTTGTATATCTATATATTTTTTATCATTTCTTTAAATGAAAGGTTGTTTGTTTAAAATGTGTGTCTTCTTTGATCATATATAATGTAATCTTGTATTAACTGATATAATTCTAATGCGTGAAAAAAAATAAAAATCTTAACAGTGGTTAGATTCCAACTAACTGTTAGATTGTAGTTTTAATAGTTATAATATATGTTCAGAACAATCATTTACCTATGAATGTAAAAATGATTCGATTAGCATGCAAATTAAAAATTTTGATGTTTTATTGACAATGCTAAGGAGCACGATTTAGAAGACAGCTGAAAGCACTATATATTTCACTGAGAAAAAATTCTGTAACTGCCATCTAGAATCTAAGTTGTGGCTCTAGAAAATATAGTTCCATGTCATCCTTTTAAATTCTAGTCCCCTTGAAAAGCGAGTTCTAGAAGCCCCTATTAGAATTCTAGAGCGTTTGCCTATATTCTCGAGGGCAAAGTTATTTAAAAATCTCTCAAATAAATGAGACTACAAGAAGCTAGTTTCTGCAACTATAATCTTGGTTTATTACCAAATTCTAGAAACTCAAACGAGAATTTCTCGTAATATAAATGATTCAGAATATTTAGAGTGTTCAGAATATTGTTTCACCATCTAGAAATGTGCACACTAGAAATTCTCGATCTATTCGTCTGTTCAGTTTATTGGCGTGCCTTATGCACATAGATCGGAAATCTATATTTCTAAATAAGGGATTCAGAAAATGGATACTTATTCATTCTAGAGAAGGGCGGTATATATTTTTTCTCAGTGTTATAAATTTTCATATGCACCGTTTAAACTCTACTTTAAAGCATGGTTCGCATTAAAATAAGATTAGGGATTTCCGTAATTTGATTAATTTTTAAAGTGCCTTTCTTCTTATTAATATATATATATCCTGAACAAGTCTTGTTTGAATAAAAACTAAATTAAGATCGAAAAATGTAAGGAAAAAAAAAAAAAAAAAGCTTTAAAAGATTATCATGATTTTTTTTTCAATAATATTCTGTATTAAGAACTTACTTTGATGTAAAATATTTCAATATTTCTGTAACTAAAAAAGTATTAGTTAAAAAAAAAGTGTCCTTCCGGCTCATTTGGAAGGGCAGGTTGATTTCTTTCTCCTTATCAAGTAGCCACCATTTTTAAACAAAATGGTGGCTACAAATTATTAATAGACTTGGTGATAGATAACGGAATTGATGATATTTGAATGATAAATCCATTTTTCAACTTTGGTTTGAATTAATATTTCAATATATACCGAGTTGTATTTCGAAAGTTATCGTGATAAAAAAAATTCAAGTGGCCGCCACTTGGAAACAATGTAATGGAGCAAGTTGCACAACGAACTCGTCCAAGATATTTAAAGCATGAGTTCACTGTCAAACTTTCGTTCGAATCAGTGCAGTGTTTCAAAAGTTATTGTTATGACAAATTTTCAAGTGGCAATCTAAGTGACTGCAACTTGGAAACAAAATGGCGAACCAACTTGTCCAGCGAAATCATACAAGATATTTGTATCAGTTCAATGTCCAACTTTAATTCAAATTAAATCAGTATTTAAAAAAATTATCGTGATAAGAAATTTTCAAGTGACACCGTGATTTCAAATGGCTACCACTTGGGAAAAAAAAAGAAGCGGAATGAGATGTCTAGCGAACTTATCAGAGATATTTGAATGGTAAATCCACTACCCAAATTTGATGCGAATTGATAACAAAAGTTATCATAATGACAAATTTTCAACTGGCTGCTATTTGGAAATAAAATTGCGGATTAAGTTACCAAGCGAACGTATCCATGATATTTGAACCATAAATTCGCTATCCAACTTTTGTTTGAATTAATTTAGTATTTTAAAAATTATCTTAATAGCATATTTTCAAGTGGTAGCGTGATTTCAAGTGGTCGCAACTTGGAAACAAAATGCTGTAACAAGTTACCCAGTGAACGCATCCAAGATAATTATATGATAAGATCACTGTTCAACTTTTGTTCGAGTTGAATCGGAATTTAAAAAGTTATTGTGTTTATAAATTTCCAAGTGGTAGCCTAATTTCAAGTTATCTCGCTTAGTTTATAACATCCGCACTTTGTTAAAAATGGCGGATATAGTTCATTAATAATGTTGATTGAGACACTTATATGCTCTATGTATACATCAAAATTCAAATAAATTCGGAATACGCTTTTAACAATTTGAATTTGAAATTCTCAAGTGATCTCCACTTGGAAACAAAATGGTGGAGCAACTTGGTTAAGAAACTCATCCAAGATATTCATAAGATAAGATAAGACATTGTCCAAATTTGGTTCGATTTGAAGTATTATTTCGGAAGTTATTGTGATTTTAAATTTTCATGTGGTAGCCTGATTTCAAGTGGCCCCGCTTAATTAAAGATACCGCCACTTTATTAAAAATAACGTATAAAGCTCATTAACAAAGTTCATTGAGACCCCCCATGTGCACTCTAAAAAATATGTCCTATTTTCTGCCAGAAATGTTTCATAATTTGAGAAAATACGTGTAATTTTCGAAAAAAATTACGTTGTCAAAACATATTTTCTCAAATGACAGAGAATTTCTGGCAGCAAATAGGACATATTTTTTGAAGTGTGGTCTATATTTCCATCAAAATTCAAGAAAATCTTGCTTTAAATACGCTTAAACAATGTTGGTTTGAAATATAGAAGTGGCTGTTACTTAAAAACAAAACGTTGGTGCGATTTGGCTAACGAACTCGTGCAAGATATTTATAATATCAGTTCGCTACCCAAATTTGGTTCGATTTGGAGTATTATTTCGTGAGATATCGTGATGACAAAGTTTTCATTATAGAGAGATAAACGAAGTGATTGCAATAGATCGATTTCTAAAGAAATTAACCTAAAATAAACGAAAAATCAATTTTAGTCACATATATATAGCTATTAAAAATTAAGTAGGAACTGCACTGTAAAAAATATGGCCTATTTGCTGCCAGAAATTCTCTCAAATTTGAGAAAATACACGTAATTTAGGAAAACATTACGTTGTCAAAATTTAATTTTTGCAATTACAGAAATTTTCTGGCAACAAATAAGACATATTTTTTACAGTGTGTAAATAAAAAATAGTCACGCACTTTTTGTTGCTGAATTGGAAAAGTGAAATCTTCAATAATTAAGTTCATAGTTAATGAATATATTTTAAATTTTTTTTTGGTGCAATAAAGTGCATTTTTAGCAACTGCATGGAAGTACACGCAATTACTTTAAACAAAAACGCCCACTTTTGAGTCAAAATTTTGAAAATTTGTTTAAATATACTATCTTATTTTTTTTTAGATATAATTTTTTTTTAAATATACTTTCCTACTATATTAAAATAATTGACAAAAATACGTGACGATTCTTGAGAGAACGTTACAAGTATTTAACCAAGAAATATAGAATAAGGAAATAATAGGCATATTATTAGTTGCATATTAGTTGGGTTTTACGTCGCACTAGTGCTGCGCAGGTGGGCAATTGGCGACGGTCTGGGACTCACCCCTAGAGCTGGTCCGGAGACATGCCATCGCAATTTTGATCCTCCACGGAAGGGATGGCTCTCCCGCTTCGGTGACCCCCCAGAGGTATAATTTTTGATGGGAACATGGAGGACATTGCGGCCACGACAGATTTTACGTGCACCAGCCACCATTAGTGTACACGACGGTCTTTGGCCGGCTCGAGTACCGAACCCGCAATCTTCCAATTGCGAGGCCGGCGCTCTACCGACTGGGCTACCGCTGCCCGGAAATAATAGGCTATCAGTGAAATCATGTTATGTATGTGGACAATTTATTTATAATTACTAATATGGAACACTGTACTTTGTCTATCGTTCATGCCACAAATCTCCTTTCCACATACGTCTATTTTTATTAGTTAATATAATTGATGGGTGAATTATTAGACAGAATAGGTATGAAATTTTTGTTGAATTAAAAACCTACAATGGCTACACGAAAACGCCATTCCAATTCGATATGAGGAAACGTAAACAAACACCAACTGTGAAATTTTGCAGATGCATCCCGCATAATTGTATACGATATAGCCACGTTCAAAAAATCATGAGGATATTTTAAAATTTTCAGAAGTATAGTAATTTTCCTAAATATTAGAACCAAGATTGATGATGTTTTTTTCTGCTAGGAAAAGGTGACACACAAATGTTGTGCGAATGAGTCATGGATGCCAAATATAATTCACTAAATCTAACGACTCAAGGAAAGCAGTTGTATTTTCATTCCACATTTCTTTATTGATTGACATTGAATGTGTTTTAAAAAATGTGTGCTTACGTTTCAAATGAAACGACAATACAAAAACGCTTTTAAATATTAACATAAATTGTATTAATAGAGAAATGAAAGTTAATTCATATTAAATATATATATATATCTTATACTATTAAGTGAGCAATATTTGCATACATATATATGTATATTTCACTGTTCTCGAAAACGGTAGCTCGGACAGTCACGTGATTTAACACAAAGGTGCTCTCCGTACGGCCATCGTGCACATCGAAGTCAGATTTTCGGATTTTTGATTAGTTTTCTTTTAAATAATAAAAATATGAAAATAAAATTTCCCATTTCTATAATGACGCAGAATGGAGAATCTTAGGAGAGATTTGATTGGTTTATTTGTGCTTCGTTGATTTCACAGTATTTTACATTGAACTACAGCTACGTTATGAGGAATTACGAGATATTTGAATGGTTTATTTGATTTTCCTTGATTTGAGTGTATTTTACGTTGATCTAGAGCTACGTTATGAGGAATTACGAGAGAATTGATTGGCTTATTTGATTTTTATAGGTTTGGGCGTATTTAACGTTGAATTAGAGCTACGTTATGAGGAATTACGAGAGATTTGATTGATTTATTCGATTTTCATTGATTTGAGTGTATTTTACGTTGAACTAGAGCTACGTTTAGATTATATTTAAAAATATTTGAATTTTTAATATTTTAAAATTATGCGACTTTTAAAGAGAACAAATTACGATTGGAGCCGCCGGCGCCCGAGAGCATGCTTTTTGGTAAAATTTTTCATAAGTCTCTGGCCAGCTAGCTGGTGAAGACAGCTAGTATATATATATATATATATATATATATATATATATATATATATATATCATATGTTATTCATACATAAAATAAGCATTTAAAAATAACTTTTAAATTTTTATCTTACATTTTATTTTTGCCACTCTCGTAATCTAATTACGCTCTACTAATTGGCAAACTTAAGAAATCAAGGCATCGTCAAATAGTGTACTTAATATTTATAAAAATGGATTACGTAGGCCAATAAATAATATTTATAAAAATAGATTTAAAAAGCCAATAAGTAACATAAGCATCACTTCTTTATGTTAAATATCTATACGACTAAAAGTTTATAAAAAATATTTTAGTAGGATTTAAATGTGTTAAGAATTCAAGGTTTAAATATTTGTTTGAGTAATAATGTCTCGGAATTCATTTACATGTGATAAATGACAACAGTTCTTTGTAATACGTATAAAAGTTTACAGTATGATAAATAATTCTTGTTATAGATTACATTATTATTCAAAACACCATTGTAACGTTTTAGGCATTTTAAGGTAAGAAAAAGAAAACAAATGAATAAGTGTAAAAATCAGAACTAAATAAATTTCTAAAGTAAGATATAAAATTTCAGAATATTTTAAAAAGAAAAAAAAAATTCTCTCACTTTTTATTAAAATAAAATATAAATAAACTTTCATCTGTGTATAAATATAGTTTCATAATTGTAATTTCTAGTCAGAATAGTTTACTCGTGAATTTTAAAAATGAAATGCATTCAGTCCTATTGAATATGATGGAAACTCATTTTATCTTTATTTCGATTCATATTTGTAAAATTACAACCCATTTCAAAAGACGGATAAAAGTGTCTTCTATATACTTTAAAAATTTCGATGAGAACTTTCTTTAAATACATTTACAAAATTTTGATGAACTTAAAAGTTCTTTCTCCACTCTTTAAAAAATTTTCTTGAAATATTTATCACTTTCAATACTGTACTAGTGTATTAAACTGAAATGTTACTTCGTGTTTAATAAAGTGATCCAAAAATTTGTAATTGGAGTTGTTGGCAGCAAAATGTATATATGCGGATTATGGGGACCAATTTTACTGTTAAATATCTCCCACTTGTCAAACTTTTCTACATTTTCTTACATTTTTAAATGAGTTAATGAACTTTGACGATGACACTAGAGAAATCTGGTAATTTTCAAAAGGCTTCAAAATATCTTTGGTGCCAATTAGTTTTCCCGGGAGAAAAAATGTCATTGACTTAAGAGGTGGAATTCTCTTCCCACCTGCACTCGATATACAGAAAAAAAAAAAAAAAAAAAAAAAAAAAAAAAATCGTACTTTTTCGAGATTAGGAAATACTTTCCTAAATTTTAGTGAACATTTTTAAGTGGGACGTTTTATTTGCTACTTATATGTTTATTGAATTCCTTTTCTATTTTACCTCTTTCTATGAAGTAAGAATCAATTCCATTAAAAAAAAAAAAAAAAAAAAAAAAAAGAAAAAAGAAAGAAAATAATTCGAAAGACAAAAGCTGACTACTCAACCTTTTTCCGGCTCCCACGTAACTTTTGAAAAACGTTAGGTAAAAACTATTCTTTTGTCAAACTCTTGCTGGAAAATAAATTGCTTTTTTACTGTTTTAAATATAAGCACAAATTCCTTTAACTGTACTTAAAAATTGTACCTCGATACTTTAAATGGCAATTTAGCAGATAATGCTCCATGAAAAATACTTTTTGAAAATCAAATCTATAATTAGTTCAAAAGTTAGACTATCGTATTTTTTTAAATTTATGTATTTAAAAATTGTTTTGCGTCGTTCATGTACTGCACTAAGTATATTTTTAAGAGCATTAAATTTATTATTATTTTTTTTCTTCTCGTATAATTCACTGTGAAATGTATGCAAGCATTATTATTATTATTATTATTATTATTTTTAATTCGTGTTAACCTTTTACTGAAATCCTCTTATATCCACGAGAAATTTTATATAATTCAAAGAATTGATTATATTTATATTATTATTATATTAACTTTAGTAAAATACCTTCATCATATTATATAATCATTTATATATATGGAAAAGTTGCTTCAGAAAAATCTTAGGTCAACAGTGTAATAATAATAATAACAATAATAATAACAAGTAAATAATCGAGTTTTATTACAGAAAACCTTTATAGCAATGTTGCTAAAATATATCCTTAAACTATGAAAAAATACGTTGAAAGGAATATTCTGTTACATTACAATGCAGAAAATATTTGACAGATTTTTTTCACACGGCATGCTGTAAAAATAAAAACACGAATTGAGTAAAATTCGCCAGCTTCATTATCGAATATCGAACCAGGGTCCACCACACAAATCACGACGACGCTACCTGCCAGTCATGGAAGCCCCTTTCATGCTGTTATTTAGCACTTCCAAATCCTTCTATGATACTAAGTTTTCCGTCTGTAAACGGAAAAATATATGCACTTACCAGATAAAATCTGTGTCATCTGTTCGTATATTTTTATAGTTGAAGACGCATCCCAAATGATCTGTTTAAAATTTTGAAATACTAATGCTATACTCTATGCAATCTCATCAGTATCTTATTATGAATAAGGTTTTTTGACTTAATATATTGCTTAAAGCGAAATATATCAGTAGAGATACCTTTTTAACTGATAAGAAACGGATCCAGAAGCTGATTCCCTCCCCCATTAGTGACATCATTGAAACCTTTGGACAGCCCCTGCCTGCCTGGACTCGCCAAGCTTAACGGGTTGGATGCTGTATTAGTGACATCAGCTAATCCGGCCAGAATAATTTCAGCGCCCACTTTCAAATATCAGACTTCTACCTATTTGGCTATCTATTGATTATTAGATTTAGCGTATCGGTCATAATCTAAAGAAAAAGGTGGACATAGTTCTATTGGATAAGATAATGGTACTTGTTCCCGACTTCTAGGCGTCCGCTGGCTTTTCTATTTTGTTTTTTTATATCTACACCCAACCGATTTTCTTCTTCTCATAGCTATGATGAAGTGGTCAGCATAAAATGGAAGAGTAGGTTTTCATTGGATTCTTTTATAAAAGTTCCGGATGTTTGGAATCGAACTCGAACGTAGTGTTTGGTAGCAATGAAATAGAAAAAAAAAAAAAAAAAATCACCATTTTATATAAAAAGAAAGAAAAGGAAACAGCAGTTTCTTTGATTTTGTCATTTGTTTTTCTGATGTTTTCTATTCAGTAATGCTTTCGGCATAGGGAAGGGAAACGACTGAACAAAAATATTTAAGGCACTTTATTTACGGCGTTATTTTTGCAAAAGGTTCATAAAGAATCATAAATATTTCTCTTACATAATCTTTTCCTGATACATAAATAGAATTAGAAAGCTGTAAAGACCTTATCAGTATTCACTAAAATTTTGATATTGACACTGAACTTTAAGACTCACTGAAAAATTCACTCGCTGAGAATGTGAGATCGTCAATTCTCTTACAAAAGTTTTAGTTGTAAAAAATTTTAGGCGTTATATCTCTTTACATAAATACAGATATGGATGAGTTTATAGCCCAAAATAAAAAACATCTAGATATTAAATAATAGTCTTCTAAAATTCAAATGTTTGATAAGTAATTATTTAAAATTATCAATTTAAAATTTTACTGAATGAATAATAATCAAAATTAGAATATAATAAGATATTTTTGTAACATCAGTTAAATGAGCCATTTTGAAGTGAGATGAACTGAAGATCTGTTGTGTAATTATCAATAATAAGAATACATAAATTCTAAAATACACGCAAACTTTTTTTTTTTTTTTTTTTTGGGGGGGGGGGGGTTGCATTTACACTGCACTGATGCTCATTTTGCACTTGATAAAGATTTGCGCATAATTATTTCGACTTGTATTATTCGTTGCGTAAAACAAAAATTTATGGTATTAGTTTACAAGAAATCTTGTTTTATAAATGAATCCTTTATTAAAATTATCCCTTGCATTAGTAGTAAAATATTTAAACAAACAAACACATAAAATATTTCTGTTAAAAAATTGCTTTTTTTTTTTTTTTTTTTTTTTGGCATTTTTAAACTTTAAATAAAAGTACTTTGTTATTTTTTATTCTCCTTCTCCTTCTTCTTTTTATTTTTTATTTATTTTTTATTTTTAACTATGAGCATTATCCAATTTAACCTATTATTTTCTAAATACTGTATGCAGCGTACTTATTTTATTTCTACCAGAAAAAAAAAAAAAAAAAAAAAAAAAAAACATGATTAACTGAGTGTAAATTTTATATCGAGAAGCAATTTATATATTTCTATTAGATTGCTTTTAATATTAAATTAAATTTTTAAAAACTTTGTATCATGCATCTTTTATTTATTTATTATTTTTTTTAAAGGCTACATTGCTTAATTTACCCTTTTTCTCAACGTTTTTCTTAACGCCACTTACGTTTACATTTTTAAAACTTTGTTCCACTTCAACGAATTGGGTTTGAATACAATGCGCAAAAACAGAAAAATAAATAAATAAATAAAATTTGTAAAATTAGCTCTTCTCTTTTGTCTAAAGAAAACTTGATTATTCAAAATTGAAAAATAACAATGGAGACAAAATAATAAAACACGAAGGCAAATGTGAAAATTCTAAAGCTGATTATCCATGGTATGTATTGAATTAAGCAAGCTCCGAAAGAAAATGATACATTTAATATTCAGAAACAAAAACTTTAAAGCAGCAAAGAAGTAACAATAAGTTATTTATTTAAACAATCATTAGAATTGTTTAATGAATATATTCTCAAAATGGATCATAATTAATCATTATTACTAAGTAACTAAGTACGTTTCAAAGTTTTTTTTTCCCTTGCTATGAATATTAGATATATGCTTATATAGTGTAACTACGTTTATCGCGCCTAGCATTGAGGACGATTCTAAAGGCTTTGAGGGGTGTCAAATTCATCGACAGGTTGGGATTTGGTAAACGTCCAGTCTCTCATTCGGCGTACCCTTATCGCTATTTTCTCTCAACTACAAGAGCCATCACCCCTATTTTAACACTGGACTCTTATTCGCTCTAGATGTAGGAGGTCTATTTTTTTTGCTCAGTGAAGTTCTTAAAAATCACAAAGAAAGTAACACATGAATCGTTACTGATGTATCTCTCCAGAGAGTGGCCGGTGTCCCTCTTTGGCGTCTACGTATAAGATAACCCCGCGATACAGCATTTTGACCAACGTGGCCTCTTACAATGAGAAAAAATTCTGTAACTGACATCTAGAATCTAAGTTGTGGCTCTAGAAAAAAATAGTTCTATGTCATCCTTATAAATTCTAGTCCCCTTGGAAAGCGAGATCTAGAAGCCCCTATTAGAATTCTAGAGCGTTTGCCTATATTCTTCAGGGCAAAGTTATTTAAAAATCTCTGCAAATAAATGAGACTACAAGAGGCGGGTTTCAGCAACTATAATCTTGGCTTATTACCAAATTCTAGAAAATCAAGCAAGAATTTCTCGCAATACAAATGATTCATAATATTTAAAGTATTCAGAATATTGTTTCATCATCTAGAAATGTGTGCTCTAGAAATTCTCGATCATTTCGTCCATTCAGTTTATTGGCGCGCCTTACGCGCATAACTCGGAAATCTGTATTTCTAGTTAAGGGATTTAGAAAATGGCCACTTATTCATTCAAGAGGAAAGCGGTATATTTTTTTCTCAGTATAGCCAACTTACTTTATATAACTTTTGCTATTTTCTTAAGTAATGCTTATACAATTAAATTAATTAGCAATTAAATGTAATAATGAAAGTATTAAATATACGCAGCAATTATTTTAAAACTATAATTTTAAAAAGAGTATCTTTTTCAGAATTATAACAATAAATGTCTTTTTAAACGGTATATAATATCTAAACTTCTTTCTCTATATAAAAGAAAATGCGAAAAATAATAATTTGAGTGATATGGAAAATTCATTCAAAATTCCTTTCTTGTTTGAAAAATATTTTTCAGTCTTTTAGAAGTAAATTTCAGAATACCGGTAAATCTATTTATTCTTGCTTAAAAAGTTTTTCCATTTTATTTCAATAATTCGAACTTTATTTCAATCGCTAAATCTAATTTCCTCCTTAAAAAGATTTGGGACGATTTGATTGAACTGTGCTAATGTTTTAAAGCACTTTCAAGGGAAAATCTACGTAGAAAAAGGAAAAACGGAAGTTTAAAGGAATTTTTGAGGATAAAATAGTAGAAACATAATATATAGTCCTGATTTTTCTTTCAGTTTCAAGAAATTCTCCGGCCATAAAACTGTTGTTCTCCTCCAGGTAAAAAATAGTTTTTAGATGTATTTTAATTTCGTTTAGAGCAGTTTTACTTTTTTCTACGTGTAATCATATAGTTTCTGTCTTAAAGTTAAAAAGACTGAAGGTTGAGATTTATTCGGAACTAAGCTTAAGCTTGTAAAACGAATTTTCTTTTAAAAAAAGACTCTAAGAAAACTTTCATTTCAGATGCTGATAGAATATAGAAGTAAGCACTCTTTTATGTTATGTTATAAACGTTTTATACTTTTAAATAAAAAAAGAAAGAAAGTGTTTCTTTAAACAGATTTTATATATAAATATATATATATTTAATAACTATACTGTTTACACATTATAAATATACTTTATTATATTTAGGTAATACATTTAAGCAAATATTTCTTCACTTACATTAATGAAATATATCCTATTTAATTGTGTTCTAATTAATTAAAAAGTTACATAGGTTTAACCCTTTAACGTTCACTACTTAATTTATTTTAAAAATTACTAAACTAATTTTAAAAATGACTTTTAGACTCATAGCTGATCATAAATATTTAAAAAATAAAAATTAGCATTGTTCTTTTTCGAGAAATTTTCGGTTTGAAACATCCGTAAGTAAACCTTATTAAATTCAAATAATATTTAATTTAATAAATAAATCTTTTTATAAGTAAACATTATCGACAACAAAAACTCGTAAAAGTTGCATAGATCCCGACATTTCAATTTATTCCGGAGTATTTTAACCCTTTGCGGCGCAAGGTAATTCGGATCAATTAAATTACACTGCCAACGGAATTTACGAACATAATTAAAATAGAAGAAATTTTAAATTTTCACGTTAAAAAAATGGCCTTTTCTTCTATGTTATAAATGTAAATTTTTGCTAAAAATTTTCCGGGATGAGTTTTTGCACTTGAGAATTAAAATTAGGTGTTCCATCAGCGGGAACACTGCGACTGAAAGGGTTAAAAGGCTTTAAAAAAAGTTTATTTTCTCTGTTTTATATTTATACATGTATATATATAATAAATAAATTGTTTTTTCAAAATTTTTAGCATATAAATGAGCAACATTTGAACTATATTTCATAAAATTTCCATGAAAAAAATTGGAAAATTCAGCCGGTGGGTCTTGGTTTCGAAGACCCTGAAGAAAGAGCTGGACAGTTTTAACTAAGATTGCGTTCATCGAACAAGCCTTTTCCGTGGTTTTCTCTGAAACTCTCATAAATGTGAGCTATAATATGCAGTAAGGCCCCCACGAAGGACCTTTCCCCTATTGACCTAAGATCCTAGAGAAGTCAATCAGCCTTAAGGTGCCTGCCGATAATCGGAGGCGATTTTTCTTAATAATTAAAAAAATTGCTTATTTATGTGCATTATATGATAGAATATAGTAAAAAACAGTGAATAACCTGAAAAAAAATGCAAAATTTAAAATATTTTGATATTTAGGCTTAAAATATGCATAAAATTTGCGAAAAAAAGCACTTTTACAAAACATCATAAGTCAAATTTAAATAAAGATATTTTTATTCTGCAAATTGTATTTAGATTATTGAAAAGTCCTTATGGGAGTGAACTACTCTCAAAACTATAACTATGTTATTTAATATTTTAGAGAAGATAACACTGTTACATGCTGAAAAAATCATCAATATACATGGCAGTTCATAACTTCTATCGCATAAATAAATAAATAAATAAATAAATAAATAATAATTTAGCTAGATTCATTGTCGTAAGTCAATTCCTAAAACAACTCCTCTAGAGTATTTTGTCAAAGTTTCATAACGTTTCAATAATAATTTTTGGAGTTATGATGTTTTGGGATAAAGCAAAATGCTAAAAATCTCATTTTGAGAAAAAGCAGAAAACTAAAAACGAGATTTTACATAATAAACAAAAAATAATTTTAATAAGTTCCTGATTCATTTCAAAGCTTTTTATTTTCTTGTTTAAATTCATTTTATATTCAGTAACAAATTTTGATGCTTATATTGAGTAAAACATTTATGTAAACAAACATTTACGGGTTATTTCCTGTCACTTCCGGTTTCAAAAACTGGCGAGTGACTAATATTAAAATGCCTGTAACTCAAGTTCTAAGCAAGATAGAAACAAAATTCAAACTGATTTAGAAAACTAAAATGTCAGGCTTTAATACTAACCCAAAAATAGTAAATCAGAGTTTTGACAGAAAATTGCGTTTTAAAGGTAGGCAGGCACCTTAAACCCAACAACAACAACATTGAGATTTTAAATTGTAAGGCTTTTCTTTTCTTTTCTTTTTTTTAAGTGAAAATTTGCAAGAAATCTTTTTTAAAATTAATAATTTATTTTTTGAACAGAGAAATATGATTTGAATGATATCAGACAAATTTGGACTCCGGCACAGGATGTCTGGATGGAAAACATTCATGGGTGTCTTTCTCGCAGATCCTGAAACGTATTTACTTAAGTTCCGGAGATAACCACGGGAAACTATGAACAACTAGACAACGAACCCGACATGAAATCGAATACGGTACCTCTTGTCTACAGGTAGACAAGGGGTATCGTATTCGATCACATGTCGAAATCTCATTTTGTACTTTTGTCTAGTAGTACCTCTTGTGAATTCTCTTTTACAGCAGAAACAGAACAACACTGGTAAAATTGTTATATTTTTTAAATTAAGAAATACCTTTAAAAATATGCACTATAAAAAACTAAAATGTTAAAAAACAAAATTACTATATTAAAAATAGACCTAGTTTATATTTTTAGAATATATTCTCTTTCAAATGCACACAGACTCAAATAATTCTTCGTTTAAAGTTATCCATATCTTTAGAAGTTAGATAAAAATATTTCTTTAGGCTGTGTAGTCTTTGAATTCCTCATTAAAGGAGACTGGTATTCATTACATGAATTATTTTAAAAGTAAATATTTAAAACAATATTTTCAGACTTTGAACAAATGGGAAAAAATATAAAAGATCATATTTTTCTAATTTTACTTCAGTATGTAAAATTCCTATTAACTCCTATTAATTAGTTTTAAGTAAACAAGACTTACCTTTAAAAATTAAAACAAATAGAATATTTTTTAAATGTCATTTTATGTATTTTTTTTAAACTCCTCTTTTGTTTAGAAAATAAGCTATATTTTCGTAAAATTAATCTAAGTTTAAAAAATAATTCTTACCTTTAAGTAAAAAGTCTTTAACGCTTGTCGAAATCTAAAAAAGAAAAGAAAAACAACTTATTAAAATCTGAATTTCAATTTTTTTTTTTTTCATATTTAATATATGCACATTGTAATTAATTTATTGAGATGTAAATGTAGAAATATATAGGTGAACACTCATATTTTGGTACATAATTCTAAATGATATATTACCTATTAAAATTGTGTAACATGCGGAATTTATTATCACAAGTTAACTATAACTTTTAATAAATTTTAAAATGCTGCAAAATTATCTTTAAATTTAATAAATTTAAAAGTTCGGCAAATGATTTTTTTTTTTTTTGCTGGAGAATTTTTTTTTTTTTTTTTTTTTTTTTTTTTTTTAAATATATATATATAATATTTTAATGAGTGATTCTTTAATACAGTTCTTCTTCTACTACTTAAAAAAAAAAAAAAAAAAAAAGACCTCTTTTCCCCAAATTCTTATGTACTTATTGTCATTCTCTACGGTATGTTTGTGAATCTCAAGCTAATGAAAAATACACCTCCATTTTATGGTAAATATAAGCTTTTTCATTTGCTACTCCGTGGCTCAGGTGGTTAGAGCGCCATGTTAGTAACGCGGTGGTGGAACGTTCGAAGGTCCGGAGTATTAATTTTTGCGGATAATTAGTAGAAAAGATGTCAATTGATAAAAGAAAATTTTTCGTTGACTACGCAGTATCCTAAGTATTTTTGAAGAGTTTTTTGAAGAAGTCATTTTTTTATGTTCGAATGCTGAAATTTAAGGCAAAAATTTAGTATACAAACATCAAATTGTTTTATAAAAAATAACTCATCGATAAATTCACAAAGTAGTACACAAACATATTTAAAATATTTTTTAAAACTCAAAATTAAAAAATTGTTTGCAGGGAGGAACATTGTATGCATATTTTTAATAATTCTAAAACAATTATGCAGTTATTTACAAAAAAAAAAAAAAAGTTTTATGCATATATACGTTTGTAATGACCGATAGATGGCACAACCAGAGCAATAACAAATGGCCAATCATAGCAATGCATCGGTCAATGGAAGTCTGCAATTTTTTTTTTTTTTTTTTTCTTTTTTTTTGTATTGAGGTGAAATTTATCATTTCATCTTAATACAAAAAAATTTGCAAAATCATAACTTCGAAAAGATTTATGTGATATGATACATTAAGAATTTGAGTTTTATAAGTTTTTTAAATATATTATTTAGATTGTCCTTAAACCACATTTTATCAATTATAATGACATTAAATTCGAACATAAAAGAGCACTACTAATATCTTAATAATATCAAATTTGAGCAAAATGAAAATTGCTTAAAAATTTTAACTTCAATTCTTAATATTTATATTAATATGTTTGTCCGTAGTTAAGATAATAGCAGATGTAACCTTAAATTTTTAAATTAAAATACTATTAAATTTAATTATATATATATATGCTAACATTTAAATTGAATCAAAATTACTTTTATTTGAATGTTGTTGATATTAATCATGTACCTATTAATCGATAAATTTTATAAAGTTCTAAAGTTCTTCAATTTATATAATATATATATATATATATATATATATATATACGTATATAATAATTTTTTATAATTCATTTAATTTATACACTTACCGTTTGCAGAACTACGTTTTAATGTGGACAACAAAGTACGATATTGAAACAATATATGCATATATGAATTCGCAATTATAAGTTGGTTCACTCTATAACAGTCAATTTGAATCTAACAGGATTATATTTTTTTTAAAGATTGCTTTATAAGTAATCGAAAATTACTTTCTTTTATTCAAATTTGAAATGTACTGCATTTGCATAGAACCAATATTCAAAGAATAAAAATTTTATCTCATTTACTAAATGCATTTCATTTCTGTACGTTCGAAAACGTAAACTAATCTTTAAAATCGATTAATGTAAAATTTTTTAAAGCTTTTGTAAATAAGAGGATAATGTTCATACTGATATTACTATTGTTATTATTATTGTATATTTGTTTTTAAAAATCCAAAAATCGAACTATTCTTTAAATATAAATAAATCGCGCTTTTCCTCCATTTAATTTAGTTTCTTTTCTTTCCTCTTTCAAATGCACCTATTTTTTTTTTTTTTTTTTGTTCAGATACATCCTTTAAAATGTAAAATTTAAAGTAAAAAAAGAAAAGGGAAAGGAAAAGTGGATGATATATATAGAGTGAATTACAAAGTTTAATTATCTCAAAATAAATTGCTATCGGTGAGTAGTACAGATCAATAAGCGAGATAGGTATTGTGTATTAAGTACTTATAGATATTGTGTATTAAGTAAGCAATCGTGTCACACCAAGGAAATAAAATAATAATAATAATAATGATAAACTGAAGTCTTTATTATTAATTGAAAAATCGAAGAAGATTAGTTGTAAAATAAGATTACAAAAATGTACAGTATCAAATAATTATCTCCAAACATGATTTGTTTAACACAAACAAAAAGCTTATCATTCGTATTCTTCAAGTTATACATAATGATATTTGTTTTAAAGCTTTAGAATATGCATTATCAATGTAGAGTAAAAAAAGAATAATCAAATAAAAAAGAAAAGATTGCAAGAACCTGAATTTCAAAGACAGGGAGCAGGCAGCAGAACTTTAAATATAATTTGTACTCCATATATTATAACGTTATATTTATATTTTAAAAAATTTTCGGAAGAGAATTTTTTATCAGGTGCTTTTATCTTTTATTATAAATAGAATATCTACATATCTTATTATAGACAGCGATACAGTGTACTTGACATTTGCATCGTTAATTTACCGTATTAAATCCATTTTCCATGGCTATATCTTTTTTTTTTTTTTTTTTTTTTATATATTGTGGAGTAAAATAAAATCGGTATGTACCAGAATTACAGAATTATCATTACTTCAGTACGTGCCACCGAAATACAGGTTTTAAATAATAATAATCATCATCATCATAATAAATATAATCAATACACCAAAATTATAAAAGCATATAAAAATTGTTTCGGGTGGAAATAATCAAGTGTACTCGTTTCTAAGCTGCGAAAATTTAGGAACAGGTGAAGCATGGAAACATTTTTCTTTTGAGTCTAAGAAAGGGCCGTACGTAAATATTTCGACCTGAAACAATTGTTGGTAGATTTCATATTTCATCGTGCTTGTTTGCGAAGACTTTATAAATTACATTAATTTTGTTAATATAATTTAATTAATGTACTTTATTTTATTTCCTAAAATAAATTACATTAATTTTATTTTAGAAATATAATTAACCATCATCTAATTAACGGTTGGTAAACTAATGATAAATTTTAATTGAAAAAAAAAAGTGTTACTTTTTACTGCAAATATAAAAGATACATATGACTTCGAAAATCACTATGTGAATTTTTTTGCGATTACTTAATAATGGAATAAAACTGCATTTAGGTCCACTTCTTCTAAAGAACTCCGATATTTCAAGAAATCCCCCCCCCCTTTTTTTTTTTTGTGCTAGAGTAACCTTCCGTCAAGATATCATTGATTATTGGACAAATTTTGAAACCTATAATGGCGCCACGGTTGGAATTTTTCAGAGTCGATTGCTTTTTAAAAGTTCTTCTCTGGTAGAATGGGGAATTTCTTATTGGCTTTTAGACGTTTGTCCTTTTTTCTTTACATAAAACAATCCCAGAGTAGCATTATTTATTGATAATTTTGCGATATGTTACAGGTGGATTATCGTTAATATATACTTTAAATTCTTTGATAAAAATGTGAATGGTTTCTGTGAAACATACTTAAAGACTATAGAATTCTTTCAATTTTTGGCTTTTGACATTACAAAAAAATAAAAACGGAAAAATCTTAGAATACGAAATTATTTTTAACAAGTAAAATCAAAGGAGTTTTATCAATAATTTAAAGCAAATACTATTTCGAGAGCAAGATTTTAGAAATGTCGTAAGTTGATTCAAAAGTGATCAATAAAACAATATAAACACATGCATATCGATCATACACTCAATAAGAAACATTCTAGAAGTATGTATTAAATATCCATGTATATACATAGTTGCTATTGGTGAAATAATTATTTTTTCAACATCGAATAGAAAAGTAGATAAACTATAAAATATGAAAACCGAAATGGGTTTCCAAATATTAAAAATTTTAAAAAGAAATGTTTGTAAAAGATTTTTTCTTCATATACATGTAAATGTTTTTAACTTTGAATTTCGTTTTTGGGATTAATTTATATTAGTATATCAGTTTTAATTTACTTTATTTTTGTTTCCAACATCAATATTCCACATACTTTAAAATTAACTGTGTATATTCAGTGTTTTATGAACCGTACAAAAATGGGTAAAATGTTATAACATTTAAGAATTTGCTATTTAATTAAAAAATTCATGTGTTTCCAAATTATGAAAACTTCGTTAAATTAAACTCGTGTTTAAGACATAAATATCTTAAATAAATTTAAACAAAACAATTCAAAAATTTTAATGTGTATTTGAGCAACCGTGACCGCAAATATTTAAAGTGGCAATAGTTTATTTATTTATTTATTTATTTATTTTTGGAACTTTGCAACATACTGCTATTGTTGAACTTTCTATGATGTTTCTGTTACAATATGCTTAAGTTAATATATAGATACGATAAATAAAATAAATAAAATGAAATAAAATGTTGTTCTTCAGTTGCACTAATTGCAAAATGCTTATGTTGACACAAACACAAAATTAGAAATGAAAAGTTATACCATCAAACATTTTTTCTCTCTTTTTATTAACATAATCTTTATAAAAGAGTCTTAAGACAAATCTCACATTAATTATTTTCGTGTATGGTAGTTAAATCCAAACAACTGTATTTTTTTTCAATTCATTAATCAACTTTATATAACTATGAGGTTCCTATTACAATATGGTTAAATAAAAGTACAGGTAAGATAAATAAAAAAAATAAATTTCATTTTAAATAATGCGGTGCTTCAGTTGCACTATTCGTGTAATGCTTATATTGGCTCAAATAGAAAATTAGTACTGGGAAGTTACTCTTACTTTTTAGCGACACAAACTGTATAGAAAAGTCATTTTAAGGGAAATATAACATTAAATCCAAACAACTATATATATATATATATATATATATATATATATATATATATTTAAATAAATAAATAAATATATATATATATACATATATATTTAAATATAATTGATCTCATGATAATAGTAACTAATTATTATTTTGTCTTTTTTTTTTTTTTTTAATGATTAATAAAATTATTTTGTTAATACTGCTAATTGAAAATAAATCTAAATATTCCTGCGGAAATGTAGTTTTATACAATCAATGCCAGAAAAATTTACGTATCAAGAAAAAGTTGTACGAACAGAGCGAAACCATACAAATGTGAGTATAACGTATTTGATTACATTATTAAAACAAAAGGATTATGTGTTACAGGAAAAACTACAAATGAATAAAAGTTAGGGTGCTCCTCAAAATAAAATCATATCGGCCAAAATTGAGATATACTCAACAAGATGCCCTCCTGACTTCCATCATACTGATGATTTTTGCTCTCTTAAGCATAAAAAGTTAATCAATTTATCTTCAATAGTAAAATAAAGTCAATTATCAAGATTTTTTTCAGTCTTTTCTTCCATAAGAAAACAAGTGGTAACTGTTTCATGTTCTTTAGCAACGGTTACTATATCAATTTCTTAAAATTTCTTTTACACATTTTGCCTGAAGTTGTAGTCCTTAGCAATGGTTACTATGTTTAATCTTAAAATTTCTTTTGCACCTTTTCTCTTAATTGCATTTTTAATATATTTTTAAAATTTGTTCTTAAAACTTTTTTTTTTTTAACTTGTTACAAATAAATAAATAAATAAATAAATAAATAAATAAAATAAAAATAAAATAAAATAAAATAAAATAATAAATAAATAAATAAATAAAATAAAAATAAAATAAAATAAAATAATAAATAAATAAATAAATAAAATAAAAATAAAATAAAATAAAATAATAAATAAATAAATAAAATAAAATAAAAATAAAATAAAATAAAATAATAAATAAATAAATAAATAAAATAAATAATTTAAAAAAAATTAAATTAAATTAAAAATTAAAATTAAAAAAGCAACATATTTTATCTGAAAGCAGTTGTCTTATCGTCCTATTACATAAAAAAAAATGCCTCTGGTAGACCTTAACATATCTGAATTATTTTTTGAGTCCTTGTATACAATGTAGTCGTGCTATTTATACCATTTGTTTCAATTAAGGAGGAAGAAATGTTACAAAAACTATATTTATAGTTTTAATTTCTTAAGGCAAACCTTAAAATAAATTGCTTTTGTGTGGCTCTGTATGTTGTCTGAAAAAGCAATTCTTCTCCTCATAGAATAAATTAAAAATATCTAGTGAAGAAAAAATAAATGAATGAAAACTAAAAGTGAAAATGCATTGTGAATATTTTTAACTTGTGAATCACAATGTATCTAAATATTTTGTGAGACCCTGATAAAAAAAAAAAAAAAAAAAAAAAAAAAAAGAAAAAAACAGCAATGCTAATTCCATTTCACTTTAAAGGAGATGTGCTTATGGACATTTAGATAATGTACATCAGTTTTGCAATGTTTTGTGCATTATAAAGAAATTAAAACAATCCTTAAACAATATTCCTCACAAACCGCAATATCTTGGAATTCTTTTTGTGAAATTTTATTCAGAGACTAGTATTTCTATTTTTTAAATTAATTTCAATAGAAAATATGTTACTTATTGTGAACCTGAAAAACTGTTATCAGGAATTAGAGTACGGAAATTTTTACAGGAATTAGAATACGAAAAAATAGATGAACTGAAGTTATAAATACTTTTCAACTAAACTTTTAATGATAGCAAAAAATAATTAAAAAAAAATAATAATATTAATAAAGAGAAAAAATATTTTAACCAGATATACCACAAAACACTTGCAGCACACTGAAAATTATTTTCTGAATGCATATTACTGTAGTCATTAAATTCGAACATAAGTTTCAGGAAAAATTATTTCTCAAATTTTTATAATAAAGACATTCTGATGTTCGGCTCATGAATTATATAAATTATATGCTTTGAGTTCATAATCTGTTTAGAATCAATAGTCATAAAAAAAAAAAAAAGTAAAGCAATAAACACCAGGAATGAAATGAGGGAAATGCGTTTGCGTCATCAGAGTGACGTCATCAAATCAGTGTCCAAGCCCTGTAAGCAAAATTCCCCCCCCCCCCCTCCTCTTCTTCGTGGCAGCCCCGGCTTAAAAATTAGTTATTAAACATCTATCACATATTATTATAGGATAAAATTCGTAACTATGAGAAGACAAAGTTTTAGTGTGTTCTCACCAAAAGTCCTCATTTATTCGTACCTGTAACTCAAAAAAAAAAAAAAAAAAAAAAAGGCTCAGCATAGATTTCCCCCTCTTGAAATCACGTTAATGTCGGTTGTCGGCTCTTGACGTGAAGGGAACTTTTTTCTGAATGAAAGAAAATTTTTGAAAGCAAAGAAATGTTGAAAAAGCAAAAATTTTGTTTTGGATCAAAAGAAAAATTTGAAATAATTATAATAAAATATGTGCACACTGATTATCAAGAGCAAAAAGTAGCCACAAGAACAGCCCGAAAGATGAAAACGTAAAACATATGCTAATGAGAAGATAGTGAAAAAGAAGAAGTTATTCAATAATACTGGTTTGAAATGCCTTAAATTAAAATTGCCGAAAATATAGACATAAAAAATAAAAAATATATAAAATAAATATAAATATATTTATTGCTGATATTGTATTTACAAAGTCAATAACTTTTCACTTAAATTTCTGGAAAATAAGAAAAGTACCTCAAGTACAAATATATTTTCCTAATTGTTTGATCATCTGCATTTTAAAACTGCAAAAGTTTTATTTATTGCTTTTAGTGAAGAAAATGTGCATTGTTGCTCATATAATATTTTAGATTTTAGGTTTAAAGTATTATTTCTTCTGAGGATATGATTTTGAATAACAAATACACGTCATTATTTATAGTGAAATATTTTATACCAATTTAATTTTGGCTCAGAAAATAATATTATTAATATTTTTATGGTTCATTAATTTATATAAATTTTTGCAATTATCAATAATACGAATACTCAGGTTTTTTTTTTTTTTTTTTTTTTTGAATACCAATATAAAAATTAGTGCCTTAATAAAAACCTTCAAAGGCTTTTTTAAAGCACAATAGTATTTTTTAAATGCATGCAGTCATGAGGTATATTATTTTATTTATATTCATTTATAATATATTTTATGTATTAAAAAATCAATAAAATAAAAAAGAGCATTTTATTAAAAAGTATTTAAAATAAAATTATAACTTGAAACATCTTACAGGGCGAAAAAAATAATATAAAAACAATCTTACATTTAAAATCCCTAAAAGAAAATTTTTATACAGATATAGATTATATTTTTATAGACAAGGACAAGAAGTAACCTTTGGCGCAAAGTGATATAGTAGTTGCGTTTAAAAATAAATGAGAGAAAGAAAGAAAAAAAAAATAGAGATGGGATGGAATTTTTTGAAATGAGACAACAAATACTGAGAAAAACGTATGTACCACTCAATGCAACTGACGTCTAGCTTACGTTAAAAGGAAATTACTCGTTTCTTCTGGGGGGAAAAAAAAGCGGAAAAAATGCAGACAGGTACATTGAAAAAGGCTTTTAATATAGATGCGCAGACAATAAATAAGAAAAGGTCGATCGAATCCAACTTAGGAGAAAAGTAAGTTTAAAATTCCACCAAAAAGAATTTCATTTCACTGAATAATATACATTTCTAAAAATATGTTTTATACAGAAAAATCTAATGTATATAATTTTGTTGAAAGAAGAATAACATCTTATATATTTTTCCAACTAATGAACATTTTGGAGTTTGTTTTGAAAATTTATACGACGTTCCTTTTAAAAACTTTAACAATGAAACTAAAAATTTAAATGAAGAACATTTTTTAACAAATTACTGTGTGGAATGCATTAAATATTTCTTATAATATTAAATATTTACTGCAAATTAAAAAATAAACTTTATTTTTTTCTAATTAACAACAAAAAGATTACGCTGTTATATGATTTAAGTTTTGATTGATCAAGCACCACGCTTATTTTTTAAACACTGCTGAAAAATTAATTTTTTAGTATTTGAATAATAAATAAAATGCGATTCATTTGTGTGAAATATAATAATATCTATAAAGAACTGTAAACTCAATAAATATTTATTTATATATGAATTATATAAAAATAAACCATAAAGTATACTAAAATATTATATTTTTATATAAAATATTATCTTTGTCAGAAATTTAATTTATATTTATTTGTACGATGCAAATGTTGTCGTTCTGTTAAATATTTATTTAAAGTTCTAGTAATACCAGCGATGAAAAAGTGCTGCTTTCTTTTTTGCCACCAATATTTCTATACAGAAATTTTTATCATATTTATATAGTTTGATTTGTGATTTTATAGGTTAGAAATTTTTTTAGGAAAATACTGGTACCAAAAAGAAAAAGCGGAACTTTTTCATCCCTTCTGTAACACTGCACAACAAATCTGAACTTTTATTCTGTTCTTAATATGAAACAAAAGGTGCTTGATTCATACATCAAAACCAAAATGACGAACCATTTATATGAAAACCTCTATCCATGAAAAAGGGTTGCCAGAGCCTCAGAAGAGGTTGGACTTCTGCCTGTTGGTCCGCAGAGAGTATTTTATTTCCTCTCTACCACCCATTGGAATCCAATGGAGGTAGCAATCCGTGGGCGGACATATACGAAGAAAATTGCCTTCAAATCGCAGATGCTGTATATAGGAACTTTGGTCCCATTAATTTTTTTTTATCTATCTATGACACGACACCAACCAACCCACCAAAATGGCCCACTACGTACCATGTTTATAAAAGTCACACTTCTTATACGTGTATAAATTGGTTGCAGAGAAATGTAACTGAGGTTGGATTATGGAAAACACATTTTTTTTTTTTTTTTTTGCGGCCATTTCGTCTTGCAGGCAAGTGTTGTTGCGCCCCTGATACAGAGCAGTAATATTCAGCTAGATTGCTTCCCATTCCATCGACCACTGAAATGCTTTTCAACTATAGAGATGTCCTGGTGAAACCTTTTTCCTGTGCTCGCCATTAATTCCGCCAGGGCTTTGAGGAATGAAGTAAGGATCTGAGTCCAAAATGTGCAGTTTTAATTTCATATTGCACCCTATAACACAATAGCATTTCACCCAGTTACCAACAAAATTTTCATTGTTGAGATCTTGTAAAATGTTGATTTTGGAGGAAATAGTGTGCGGTAAACAAGAAATAATTACAGATTCGTTATTTTCGGTCAAAAATATAAAATAAACACATACTTTCATCTAGAGGAAAATTTTTAATGTTGATTAGTGTAATCCTCAGCGGCACCGAACGCTTCCGGAGAGTGATTATTTTTATCCCCTTGTTTGACATTTTATTGCATTTTGTAAAATTTCATGTTAAAAGTGTTTATTTGTATTATATTAAATTTTAAAGTATCGTTAATTTTTAATTAGCAACAACAAAGTGTGAAATTTTTTCTTTCATCTACATTCAATAGAAGAAAGTATTAGATTCGTAAAAAAATTCGACTTCCAGTTTTCGATGGATTTACACGTTTTGAGAGTTCTACAACAGGATTTGACCATTTTTAGAAAATGTCTGTCGTTGTGTGTGAGACAAAAATTTTGTGACAACTGTATCTGAGGAACTACTGCACAGAATTGTATATAATTTGATATGTAGATGCACCTTGACCTCAATTAGTGCCTATCAAAGTTTAGTGTTAATCGCTCAACAGGTGGTGCTGTTATGAAGCGATTTCTACAATTAAAAAGAAGGTCATATCTCAGGAACTACTGTAAAGAATTGAATATAAACTTGTACGTACATGTATCTTGTTATAAATTAGTGCCTATCAATATTTGTGCCAATCGTTTATCAAGAGGCACTGCTATGCAGCAATTTTTGCAATTTAAGAGGAGGATATATAAGTAAGAATACATTACAGTCTAACGTTATCAGCATTTCTTTTATTTTTCTTTTCTTTCTTCTATATTGAATAGAAGAAAGAAAATGAAAAAAAAAAAAATGCTAATAACGAAATATTGGATTCGTAAAAATTTTCGACTTTCGGTTTTTGATGGATTTACACATTTTGAGAGGTTCAGAACATGATTTGACCTATTGTATAAAATGTGTGAGAGTGAAAGACAAAGGATTTTTGAACTTTTTCTCATGAACTTCTGCTGAGAATTACAGATAACTTTATATGTAATTGTAACATGATATACGTTAGTGCCTATCAATTTTTGGTGCAAATCACTCACCAGGTAGCACTGCTATACAGCTCTTACCACAATTTTTAGGAAGGCTATTTTAGGAACTACTGCACAGAATTGCATATAACTTTATATGAAGATGCAGCTTGATATAAATTAATGCCTATCAACATTAGATGTCAATCGCTCAACAGGTGATGTTATTATACACATACAGAGATTTATGCAGTTTCAATGAAGGCTATATCTCAGCTTCTATAGCGTATAATAAAAAAAACTTGATATGTGAAAAAGTCATGATAAGACATTATACTGATTCAATTTGGATACATATCGCCAAATAAGTGGAACTGCCATACTGCAATTTTCCGCAGGTCTAGAAGGCTACATCTAAACTTTTATGGCATATAACTATACGAAACTTGATATACGAGATAACCATTATGAAAAGCATTTTTTAAGATGTAATTTATAATGAATAAATTTGTCTTTCTTTGGATATTTAGTGTTAACTTTCTCTAAGATGAAAATCGTTTGCATTTATCATGGTAGATAATTTTATTAAATAAGAGTTTTAATAAATTATTTGTATTGAGTGAGTTTGTATAGTAAAGTATAGAAGAAAGCCTTGTAGTGGCCACAACATACTAATTTTAATTAGCTACTTTTTAATATGAATAACATTATTCAGAGAGTATTACATTTTTATCGGTAAAGATTCAAATATTGAAGAGAATGACGATTGCGAATTCTAAGTCTGAATTCTGATTGTATGCATCGTACACATTAGTCAATCTCGAAAGATTCAATATTTGAAACACATAAAAATGCAAATCCAAGAACGAAAGGTTGAAAAGTAAGCGTTTGAAATATTTGTGTGTTTGATATATACACTGGAAATTAGATTGAGTTGTTTTTGAAAATCCTAAACAATCTAACTGTCAAATTTTTTTCACTGATTTAAATTAAAATCATTTGAAATATTTTCCCTTGACTAATACCTACCAGACTATGGGATTTATATAACAAAGAAATGATCACGATCAACGAAGGTGAAGCACGATTTATCGGTAAATAACCGATCAACCGTAGAAATAGACGTTTATTTACATAATACTTGACCTAAATAATCGGAGTTTTAATACTGTTACAACGGTTTAAATCTTTTACCTGCATCAATTTTCTTGTTACAGTGGAAGTAATTTTACAGGCAAAGTGAAAATAAAGAGTGAAGTCATCCCTGGCAAAAAACTTGGCGATTTGGTGACCAAATTTGGCGAAAAATAGTAGTTTAGGTTGCCCGAAGTTTCGAAGGTCTCCGATGCATGGGAGACTAAATCTCCAACTTTCCATGGGTTTCGGGATAAAATTACCGCCAAGCCCCATTCTTAAAAGGTATAAACAGGAGTGAGTTGTCTTCTGTGAGATAGTGTGTTGCCACCGTGATTCAAAGTTTTTCAGAGACCAATTCTGAGCGATTGCACCTTGGAGATTGTGCTCTACGCGACTGAATGTGAGCTAGCAAATAATTCTTTTCTGGAGTATTTGATGTTACTTGCTTTACTCCTGTGGAACAAGTGACTGTTTTTTTTTTTTTTTTACTGTTCCAGAACATTTTTCGAATTGTGACCTCTTACAGTACGAGTGACAGCTTCATTGGGCTGCTACTAGAATATTCGATGAAATTACGGCACTATTGGATTAATTCGAGAATATTAACCAATCACAATTTTGTTGTACTGATTCGAGAAGTTATGCCGAATAATGTACATTCACCAACTAAAACCTGCCTGTTTCTTTACAAACTTCTTTCTCACACAAGAAAGTTGACAAGTTTTTTCTTAACACTACTTAGAAATGAATAAGCATGAAATATCATTTTAGAATTTTAACAGAGAATAAGAGAACTTATAACAGAGAAATAACGTTATTAAAAATCATTACACAGTCTCTCCATTCTATTAACACTAATTGACAACATCGTTCAAAAATAATTTTTCACACCTCCCCCCCCCCCTCTCCCCCCACACATAAATAATTTTTTATTTATAGATTAGTTTATAAATATTTATGTTTCAAATGAAAACGATTTGTGTGTTAGAAAAAGGTGTATAAGTGTGACTAAACTGTAATTTCAATTTGAGTTTCAAAATACCATGTGTATATACATATTTAATATGTACAGCTATTTTTAATGTATTTGTTCCAATGCACCTTTCCAAGTAATTTGTTTTATTATTTTTTTTACTGACTACGTTTCATCCCAAACAAATGTAAACAGCGATAAACTCTAAACGTAGACATTCCTTACAAATTTACTTTAATAGCTTAATAGGTAACAAGGGAACCATTATGAGAAAGTCTCACAGTAATTTAGAAGATTTTAAGAGGTGCTAAAATGAAAGTTTGTCAAGGGATGTAACATTATTGCATAACGGAATAACACATAAGCTCAAGCTTACTACGATAATAAAAACTTTCCTAATAGAAATATTTTGTTCTCTTAATAAGATAAAAACATCAGTTCTTCCGTAATTCTGTATAGATGGAAATATTTTACCATGTTTTTATTAGCTTCGATTCTTGTTTGTTTGTGTGTTTGTTTGTTTGTCCAGTACATATCTTGCAATCGATATTTAACTAACTTCCCAACTAGCTAGATATTTGAAACTTTCAGGACAGCTCAGAACACGGTGACAATACATTTTTTTTAATACTTTTAGTCAGCTGTTTCAAAAATTTCTTCGAAACAAATTATCTCAATAAATAATTATTAATTATATTATTTGGGACGATATAATGCAATAATAAAAAAGCCGAATAACATTTAAATTATAGATACAGCAAACACATGTTGAAAACATTTCGTAAAGGTAAATAAAATTCGTTTATTTTATTTATTTATTTATTTATCTTTTTATTTTTTTTTTACCTATATCTTTTACATTTTTCGTACAAAACAAACTACATTTAATATTTATTTAATTTCTTTAAGTACTAAATCATTTTAGGATTTGATAAGACTGCAATAATACATTAACCAAAATTTTCTTTGAATATTTAATGGTTTTATAGTTCAGCTTTTAGACCCTTTATTTTTGGAATTTTACATAAGCAGATGTCCGTGCTGTCTTGATATGAAATTATAAAATTTCATCTCCAGTTAACATAATGACCACAAATTTTTATCAGAATATATTCGTAAAATAAGTAATTCAAGTTCAAAAATGTATGTTTGATACGGAGGTTAATTTTTCTTAACTTTGTCCTTAGCAAAAGTTTCCAAGTTAAAATATAAGTGCGAATGAAGAAAAAATATATATTTTTTTCAGAACCATCTGACATGTCTTAAGGAAAATAACATTAATAGTAACATCTACGAATTCATACCGTATGCACTATTTGAGAGAAAATAGTATTGTATTAACCAAATACTAAATAGAATACTATAGATTTGAATGTATGTAAATAATTTTTTTACACACATGCACAAATCTATTTATCTATCTATATTATTTGTTTATTAATATTACATTGTTAATATACAAAGAAACATTGCATGATAATTACGCTAATTATATATAGAAAAAGGGTGAAAACATAACATGCAAATAAATAGAAAATGAAAGTAACAAAAGCTGACATTCATTAAATATATATATATATCTTAAAACATAGTGAAAGGCGAGTAAGAGATACAAGATCACTGCCAACTTAAAATTGCATCAACTTAAAATTGCCTTAGAAGACTGATGTTTAATTGTTTAAAACAATTAATTTTTACTTACTGATCTCGAAACAAAAGATACAAACAATGAGAAAATAAACAATTAAGACACTATTTTAGACAAATTTTAATTAGAATTAACTCAAAAAGGTGAAAAAACTCATCAGGAGAGACCTTTTTCACCCTTGAGCACCAATGTACGATTTCGTTACGCTAGTGTTTATAGTAACAAATTACTAGTGGGTCCCCAGTCGTACATAAAAAAAAAAAAATAAAGTCAAGCATGAAGAAGACAGATGTAGAAAAACTATTTAGTGCGAGAATTTAGAGAATCAAAGGAAAAAAACCCATAAAATAAAATAAATAAATAAATAAAAAATAAAATAAAGTTACTCACTGGACGAGGCAGCTTATATACACCGTGACCAATAAATTCTCATACACTTTCAATTTTCTATTACAGTAACACAAAGTAAATCATGCAAAAACTTTTTGCATAAAATTAAAGTAGTAATCATTGAGTATCTTTACAATAAATGCTTTGGAATAATTCCGCCTTTTAGTTTTTTAACGATCTTAAGTCTCTTTTCAAATCCATCACATGCGGCACGCATGGCTTCCATTGACATTTCCTGTCATATCGTTTGAATTACATTTTTGAATTTGCTCAAATCGGTAATTTTATAGTTATTCAGTTGGGAGAGCATATTTGACCACACAAAATAATCAAGAGATTTCAGATCGGGGATTTGGGAGGCCATTCGTTCTTTGGCAAAAAGGCAGCTAAATTTTGACTGCACCACTCCTGAATCAAATGTGCGGTATGGGAAGGGGCATCATCTTGTTGGAAGCAGAAATATTCGACCCCATAGATACTCTGGACATTTGATAGGAAAACTGTTTCCTAAACCTCAGTTTTGTAATATTGGGCATTCATTTTTACCCCTTTATCAATGAAGACTAACTGGAGTTTTCCGATTTTGGAAATAGCGGCCTAAATCGTCAGAGACAAAGCATTTTGATAATGCGGAACGTAATGCTGTCCCTCAGAGATGTTATCAATAGAAACTGACCATACTCTGTCATTTTGGGGATTCAGACTTTGCTGTAAAATGAATAGTTTCTCGTCTGAAAAACGAATTCCTCCCCAGCGTGCCAACCAAGAATTTCTTCCTATCTTTGCTTCCTTTTCATCTTAACAGAATGCGAAACTCCGTGGATTTTACGTTTTCTATAAACCTTGCACCCAAGGTCCTTTTTCAGAATGTTTAACATTGATCCCCTCGATATTTTGAGCTCTCTAGCTAGTTTTCTAGCAGATTTTTGTCCGTTTTGTCGTATCCTTTCCCTGACTCTTTTCACCGGCTCTTTTTTCCTAACTGACCTCGGTCTGCCAGATCTTTTTCTGTCATCGACAGAGGACGTTTTATTACACCTTCTGATAGTTCTGCAAATGAAACCTCTCTTCACCCCCAGGGCTTTAAAGTCTCTGAAAATTTCAATCGGCTACACTCCTTTGATGAATTTATTTATCACAATTTTTTCATTCTACCTAGGGAAAATAAAATTACAATTAGTACAACATTTACACGTGCAATAGCTTTATACCTAATACTAAATTGCCTTCAAAATAATTGGGACTACAGTAACACATATGTACAACTTTTTAACGTGCATCAAAAGTTGTATGAGAACTTATTGGTCACGGTGTATATAATTGGTTGAGACAATTAAAAACAGGTTCCATATAAACAATGCAAAATGTATTTTAGATTTATTTTATGCAACACATATTATTTTGTAATTTCTTAAGCAGGATAAACCTTGTATGTTAATTATAAATATTAGAAAATTAACGAAATGAAGTGTATATGTTAGCTTCATGTATACGCTTATTAGTTTAAACTTATTCCAGATGTTACGAAAAATTCAAAATTATCAGAAATGTTGTTAACATTAACTGAAATTCCACAGTCGAATAATATTTCAAGTGAATAAGAGTCAAATACAGGAGGAGTTCGTAACTAGATGTCACTTATAAATCCAAATGTAAAATCATTAAGGACACTTGTTATTTTCGATAAATCAATAAATGACAAGTCGTTTAATTTTGCCTTACTTTATATGAATTCCAATGTTTCTAGAATATATATATATATATATATATATATATAAACAAGAATCTAAACAATTTCTAGTAATAGTTTTATTAGGCGTCTATAAATAAGTTAATATTAGATATTACTCATTAAATAATATTTTAAAGAATCTCAAGCATCTTTCTAAAGCATTTTGTAACGCATGAAACCAGATATTTCTGTATATTGATTACATGTAATCTATTCAACAATAGCAGTTTGATATCCTTTACGGATAAATTGCTCATGCTTCCATAAAATTTTGATTAGTTTGATCAGAAATAGAAAATTTACCTGATTAATTAACAACATTTTCGAAGTATTAATGAACAATGTGACTGATAGTTTTAGAATGCCATTAACAGAATAGCATATTTTTGAAATTATGATACTTTTGAACGCATCTGTATACAATTAATATTAAAACTATTAAAAATTAATTTCCTGGAAATCCTAACAATATTCGAAAAAATATTTATAATAAAGAAGAAAATAATAATAATAGTAATGTTAATAATTGACGCATTAAATAAAATAAGCAATTAATTATTTGAAATATGGCATACATACATACATACATACACACACACACACACACACACACACACACATATATATATATATATATAATCCATCGTTTATTATTTATAAGATTTCTCCAGGAATTCTTAAATATATATATATATTAAAACTAAGCCCTAAAAAAAAAAAAAAAAAAAAAAAAAAAGGAAAATCTTTTTTTCTTTTTAACTTTAATTGTAATTTCTGGTGGCAGTCGATATTAAATAAGCATAATTACCTTCTGTTTTGAAGGTTTAAAAAAACAAATACTATCTTTTAAATCTACGAAATTTCGTAGATCAAAATATTATATTGTACTCTTTAACTCTTTACAGCGTAGTAGTATGAAAGACTACATACTATAGCTGCTTTATTTTTATTACCAATTGGTATTGCAGTTCAAATATTCTTTGAAATGAAATACTAACTTAGTCTCCAAGGTAGCCTTCAAGGCACGTGCTTTTTGCGTTTAAAGAAGAAAGGCCACATCTGTTCGAAACGGGTAACGTTGTCAAACACTGTTATGTCAAACACTGGAGCATATGGTGATAATAACTGGTAAAATGAATAACTAGCAGTGTTAAACACTAGAACATAGGGGTCAATTACTGATAAAATGAAAAACTTGCAGTGTCAATTACTTAGACATTGAGTGGGAGTCAAATAAAAATTCATTAAAATAATAATAATAATAATTGTTGTCAAATGTACATATTTTAACATATATGTGGTTCTGGATGTCTTCATACCATATGTACTAACTTAAGATTTCTAAAAATATTTTTTGATGACTAGAACATTAAAAACATCAGAGATTGCTCTAAAAGTGTCTATCACTGGAACATTTACCCTATATATATATATATATATATATATATGTATCGTGAGGACACATTATAGATATTTTAAATAGAATTGCGTATCTATTTTCATTTTATTTTTAATTTATACTTTAAAACGCAATTTTACTCTTTAAAAAAATCTAAAACTTGAACGTAAAGCATAAAAAAGCATAAAAATATTTAAAGCATAAAAATATTTCTTATTAAAGCATAGAAATTAATGCTCCATTAAAGCATAAAAAATATTTCTTATAAATTTACTTGCCAGTAGATCTCCAAAAGTAATTGCGAAATGTGTTCAGAATATATATTTGAACAACAATAAAGTAAAATTGAAGGAAAAAATAGAAACCTGTTTGTAATATTTTAAATGTTTAAAATAACAAAATTAAGGTTTTGAATGTTACTTTTTTAATTTAAGTAACTTTGGAAAAATTTTAATATATATATATATATATATATATATATATATATATATGAGGAGCAAACATTCAAACAGCGTTTTCTCCTTCGGATACAACTTTTAAGACAACACAAAAACTAATAAATTTAAAAATAACTAAACATAAAATCTAATTATCGTTTGTTTAGATGTAATTACTAGATACTAAGAAAATATGCAGACATATCTAGGAAGATATGTCTGCATGTTTTCTATAATATAAAGACATATTATTTTTATGTTAAGTTTAAAGGAAAAGGACTAACTTTTTTTTTCCAAAAACACGGTTTGAATGTTTACTCCTCATATATAACATTCGTTAATGAATATGTATGCAATTCTTTGATTTATTTTAAAATAGTAATTTACAAAATATTTTTATAATGCCTAACTCCCCCCCCCCTCCTAAATATTTTATGTTTTTAAAAATAATATATAAAACAAAGTTCGTCATTTACGTTGTGACATAAAAGTGCTTAATACCCTCTTTCTAAATTTAAATAGAATGAAAAATTGCTATCATGTACAATAGATTACAAGTGAATTATGTCTAGTTTGTCGATTTCAATAACTTCAGTATACCTAATAAATTTTCAATTTGAAATATTTGAATCATAGATATGCTCTATACAACTAGTTTGAATAGATATCGTTTAGCCTATGATAACTTTTCGAAAAATCTAACTTCGTCCAATATAACGATCTTTACGTTATATTGACCTTTAACGTGATTCCTTTAAGGGCCTCTCTAACCAAAAATAATCCATTTTTAAAGCTAACATTTGAATTTCCTCTTTTTCTTATTTGCGATTTGATGGATCCGTCTCCGAGAAAATGTTGGATGTCAGCAAAAATAGGAATGTTATTTCTATTCTTCTTCTTCTTTTTTTTTTTCTTTTCTATCTTACCATTTCCCATGAAACTGTTCTTTGTGAGTTTGAAAAAAAAAAAAAAAAAAAAAAAAAAAAAAGTCGAAATACACTTATTGGATCTTTAGCGAATCGATTTGGATTTGTGATCAGTTTTTCAATTTTTTTTCCGTCTTGCATTCCTATCGTGGCTTCGTCGATTTAAAGGATTTCGGTTTTGGCCTCAGGTCAGAGTAACGATGTTTCGATGGTAGAGTAACATCTTGGTGTCTAATGAGGACTTGAGAAGACAATGGGAAATGGGGAGAAAATCGATACAAATTTATTGATCATTGTTTGCATGAATTTATTCTACGACATTTATCTCTTTTTAAGCTGTACTTGACAAATTCAAATTTCGTCTGATATAATCTTCGTCAACTTTATAGTAACGTCAAGATACGATTTGTTCAATAGGTTTTAGCTGAAGTTTTCAATCTACTTATGTAGAACACTGATGTCGAGGTTAATTTAGAAGGTTTTGTTTGTGTCTTCAGGGCATACTGATTTTTGCTTTGTTGTGGGGGCAAATTCTTGAACTTTTACGATAAGTTACAATGATATTAGAGAATGAATAAGGAACTATTCAAGTTTCTGCGTCACCACTTGCATATATTAGATCTTTGTCTCTTATCTTGATCTATTTTATGATAGATCTCTCTCTCTCTCTCTATCTCTTTTATATATATATATATATAATAAACTAATAAATAATTCCCAATATTCTGATATTCTCGTACAGGTATACCAACAATTTGATATGATGCATGTCAATTAAAGTAATCATTTATATAAAATTTTCAGAAATTTAATATCAGTAATCATTTATGTAAATTTTTCTGTGATATAACATTTTAAAGAAGTATTTGAAACGTAAAACATTTTCTTATAGCATTTGTTAATTCAGAGAGCATGAAATTATATTTCTTAATACTTTATATTTAATATATATATATAATATTTCTTATGCTTTATATTTACCAAGCATGAACGCATGCCATCCACACGTGTGTAGACAGATATAACATTGAAATTAAGAAGTGTCTTCTTTTTTTCTTTATATTTTTTTACAAAGATTGTATTGAAGTTATATTTTTTATTTGTTGCCAAAACACACGATTGTACTTAAAAGCAGTTAATAAGGAGTTAATTTTTATTAAATTATAAAAATCGTTTTCCCCAAAAACATTAATTATTATTATTCGTTTATTTTTATATTTCATTTAAAATTCTTCTATTTCAAGTAATTATAAGTTCTCTTATATTTATGTTTAACATATTTATCAAAAAATTAATTTTAAATGGTCAGTATTGCGTGAAACACAGAATGACTATTTACATCAATTGCATGCATGTTAATTTAAGAATTTTTTTACCACATGCATAAAATATTTCAAGTGCCATTTATACTTATTCTGTATTTGAATTTTTTAATAGATACATACTACTAATTTCTAGATACCTTTCGTTTATTCCATGCATTTTTTCCATAATATGTTAGAGAATGTAAAATTTTTAGACAAAATAAATTATAGTGCAAAAATAGTTCAGCGAAGGTTTAAAGGAAAGCTTTATATTCCATTGTGCTAAATAAAACATGATTTATACCTACATGTGATTATAATCCAATCGATAATATTGGAAGAAATCATAAAATTGATGCTGTCTTATAGATATCGGTTGAAAGAAATAAAAAGTAATCACTTTGGTATCACGAAGTGGAAATATAATGCTGCTTTTAGTAGCATGGAGCATGTAACTTGAAGCATGTAACATGAATCAGGTAACATGAAGTAAAATAGTTAAGGGGATTTGGGATAATGAAAACTATCAAAATTGACGCAGATAAAAATATTCAAATATTTATAAGTTGTAGAATTTTTTTTTTTAATAATATAATTCTACATTTCTTTAAATATTATTCAAAAGATTTTACAAAATTTAAAACCATACATTTATTTTTCTTGGGTTCCAAATTTCGAGAATAACCAGTTACTTTGTACTGGTCTGTCTGAATTTGTTTTCATCAAATGCTTTTAAAAAGAGTTATATGAATGTTGTAAATCAGTGTATTCCTAAAAAAAACTGGATATTAATTATGAATATATATATATATATATATATATATATATATATATATATATACATATATATATTACCTTTATTAGGTAATTAGGTAAATAGGTAATTAGGTAATTAGGTAGTTAGGTAATTAGGTAATTGGGAAGATATTCAAATTTGCACTTTCTTTGTAACTGATTTTGTAACTGAGATACAATAAATTAAGTTCACAGGTCTGTTCTGTAATGCATTATTAGAGATCATCAGAGATATAAAATAATTTTTAATTCGCATGGAGCATTTTGTAATTGTGCATTATTTTGTATTATTTTCTCCGTATAAGAGAACTACAAAGCTCTAGAATGACTTTTTAAAAACATATATTATGTATAAAATTGACAGATTTTCTGATAGATTTAAGAAGCTACAGAATGTAAAACAGAAGAAATGCATTTCAGCATCCCCTGTCCAGTGCTGCCAGATTTGAAGGAAATTTTTATTTAACAACCACCGTTAAATTTTAGTTGTAACGGTTACCTAATTAGGTCGAAAATTGCTTCGAAACAATTAGCAAACCGTTTCAATTAAAATTTAGTGATGGCTGTTAAATAAAAATTTCCCTCAATCTGGCAGCACTGCCCCTGTCCCCTTAAATTAAATATTAGAAATATAGAAAGATATTCACAAGTATTTTGCCCTCTGTTGGCGAAAATTTGAACTGTTTCTTTTTCATTTTGTTTTCGCATAATTTAAATTCTACATATATAATAATTTCTTCGCATCTATTACATAAAACCATTCCCGAAACTTTGGAATACCGATAGTTTAATTATACTTATTAACGCAGGATACTAAATCACACAGTATGATAAAAGTAAAAATATTAAGGAATGTAAAATCTGAAAGTTATAAAGAAAAAATATATATATATAAGCACTTATAACTAAAAATGCATATTTACTCTGATTCATTATGTTTATGTAGATAACAAATAGACATTTTTTTAATTATTAGATTATTTTGATAATTTAAAAATACTGAAAATACTTCACTTATTTAAGAATTTACTTACAGAATTAATAGTTATCTTTATTAAACATAGAGGATAAATATACGTTGTATAGCTGCATATAATTTGTCATATTTTACAAAGTTTCAAAAATTACGTAAATATGAACAAAGAACTCCTGCATACCATTTTTCATTGCAGTAAATAATACTGTATGGTACGAAAAATTTTCTTTTGCAGATTTTTAATTAATCTTTTAGTATTCTTTTTAATCATTTGTTGCCTAGGTAATTAAACTTTGTTTTAAATTAAAAGGAAGTAAAACGTCAGAGTTCTACTTCTTTTAATTTCTCCAAAGTTACCTTCGATACGATAAAAGAGTGTTTATTAATCACTTTTAGAAAGCTATTAAGATTCCTTTTATGCAGCCATATCGATTTAACTAAAGTTAACGCATATATACACTCCGGAATCAAAAAATTTCACTTAAGATTTTCTTTTCAGAAATTAACAAAGAGGAATGAAAAAAAAAATAATAATTTTTTCTGGAAAGGTATTTTGAGGTTTAGCCCGCAAGTAATTTTCAGTTAATTCAATAAATATTTTTGTGGTGTTTCTCCACTAGAAAACATAAAATCGTTGTTGTTATGGAAAGAAAAGAAGCGTAAGGAAATTTTGTTCTTGGATAGAAAATAAAAATATAAAGTTTTGCTTTTTGGAATAGTACTGTTTTGTTTGCTAGAATTTTTTAAAAAGATCTCTACATCTTATAACATAAAAATTTACCTCAAAATAAACTATTTAAATTTATCAAAAAAATCCTTAAAAAATTTATTGTTTATATAAAAGTTTTCAATAATTGAATAATTTTTATAATAGAATAAATTAAAAACGAAATTAATTTTCTTTTAAGAATATCAAAAGACAAATCTCGAATACATTTTCTTTCATATATGTTATATATATATAAAGATTGAGGTTACTTTGACGAATTTTTAAATGTAAAAAAGAACCAAAAACCATGCGATACGCATTTATTATTAACACTTTCAAATGTGCATAATTGTTGTATCGTATATTGTTATTGTTGAATCTTTGCCTACGTAATCACATAGCGGACAGAGAGTAGCTCTAAAAGGCATACACATAGACTAATGGGATTCCTAAGCATTCAAACATTGCTAGAAAGTGTTAAAAATGGTTAACATAAAAGAAAGCGTAGCACTTATATTCTAATTGCAGTCCTTAATGTATCTGAATCTTTTAGTGTACCCCTGTAAATCTGAAGGTTAAAGAAAATATTATTAAAGCACACAGTAATTGATATTATTATTAATATTTTTAAAGAATATTAACAATAAATGTCAATTTTTTTGTCATGTTTTAATAGAAAGTTCTTTAAATGTAATTTATAAACATGTCTGTCCTAAAATGCAATGCATTGGCATTTTTTTCGGTGTCTCCGTACACAAACCAGTTACACAGGACCTATTAATGCCATTTAAAATAGGGAAAATTTCATAGTGAATTTGACCAACACACACACACACATATAACGGGTGTACCAGAATAAAATAGAATATTACTATTTGTATGTATGCATGGAAATTTTATATTATATATAGTCATATACGTTTTTTTATAGATTCCCAATTACATTGGTAAAATCTGTGCAACAACTCAAAAGCAAAAATTGCATTGTAACTACAGGATAGTATAAAGAGCAAAAAAGTACAAAAATTGGTACTTTCCAAGTTTAAAAGTGCAGAATCCAAAAGCAAAATATTTCGTCATTTAAAAGGTGTTTTAAGTTGTGCCACTGTTTTTAAGTGGTGTAATATGATTAGAAAGAATGACAATATTAAAACATCTGAACTTCCAGATTGTCCACGCATTGTCCGCACTAAAAATCTGATTCAAAAAGTGAAGAGTCACTTGACACGTAAGAAGAGCATGTCCATAAGGAAACTTGCTAGGGTACTGAAAGTAACAAAACAATCTGTACAGCGAATACTTAAAAATGACATTGGATTAAGAACTTACAAAAAACGAATACAACCTAAACACATAGAAACCCAAAAGCAGAAAAGAATCAAATTCGCTAATTGGGTGTGACACAATTTCAGAAAAGGTTAGACTAAAAGAATACTTTTTTCTGATGAAAAAAGGATTTAAATCCACTGGACTACTCGATTTAAGATGAATTTGTACAGCAGATGAACTGGGATAATTTTTTTTTTTTTTTAAATACTGATTTCAGAACTAAAACAAGCTGCAAAGAGAATAAGAAAAGACGTAATAATGGAAAGTTGTCTAAGTTGGGCCAGGCGCTTACATCGAATGGCAAACAGCAATGGGGATTATTTACATAAATTAATATGTTGCATTTTGTTTATTATTTTATCTATAATGTTTATATGTAAAACAAAGTTGGGTTTCACTTTAATAAATTTTGTTTTACATTAATTTATATCAGTCTATTTTATTCTGGTACACCCGTTATATATATATATATATATATATATATATATATATTAATTCAGAAAACATTTTCGGACGCTGGAGGCGGGCAGACAGGTAGATGGACAGATGGACAGTCGAACAGATATATACACAAATTAAAATCATATTCACACTTAAAAAAGGTTAAAAAGGGTTAAATCGCAAATTTCCAGTAAAGACCTCTATGTAACTGAATATTTTTGTGTGGCCCTGTATGTCTAATGCTAATAATACTGCATTCTATAGAAAGCATTCGTTTGTGCATATAATTAACATATTTCAATTTTATTAAGACTTGTTTAAAGTAAAGTTATTAAAATTTGGTTTATATAAATATCTCTCATAAGAATGCTTTGGAATACTTTCGGGTGTCTCTGTACACAAACCAGTCGTGGTATTTATTCCATTTTCTATGACAAACATCCGATAGTGAACTATTAAAATGATTAAAATATGGTTCATATAAACACCTCTCATAGAACACGATGCCTATGAATATTTTTGGGTGTCCCTGTACACAAACCAGTAGAGGTATAAAACCCATTTTCAATTTGGAACGTCTGATAGTGAACTTGAATAACATATACCAGGTTCAAGAAATTCAATGAATATTTACGGGATTTAAAGCGCAGATAGACAGACAGATGGACAGACAGACAAACTGAAGTCCTTAACACATTTCAACCTTATTGGAAAGTGTTAAAAACTTTAAGAGAGTGATAAAAAATGATTGATATAAACGAAAAAGCAATTTCGTCACGTTTCCAGTAATATTCATTAATGTAACTGAATATTCTTGAGTGGCCCTGTAAATCTCATGCTAACCATACTGTATTCAAAGTATTTTTTCTCCATACGAATGAGACATTTTAATTTTATTAAGATTTGTGCAAAGTAAAGTTCTTAAAATTTGGTTTACTGAAAAACCACTCACAGAATGCAATGCTTTGGAATACTTTCTAGTGTCCCTCTATACAAACCAGGGAAGATATTTACTCCATTTTCAGTGACGAACATCCGGCAGTGGACGTGAATAACATATCTCAATTTCATTAAGATTTGTGTAAAGTAACGGTAATAAAATATGGTTTATTGAAGTATTTCTCATAGAACACAACACTTCAGAATACTTTCGGGTGTCCCTGTACACAAACCAGTAAAGATATTTACTCCATTTTCAATAAGAAACATTCAATAGTGAACTTGAATAACATATATCAGTTTCAGGAAATTACATAAATATTTACGGGAGTTAGAGCGTGGACAGACAGACAGACAAAGCGAAGTCATTAACACTTTCCAACTTTGTTGGAAACTGTTAATAAATAGATAAATAAAATTGTAGATAATACTAGGAAATACACGTTTATGCATTTCGTTCCCTATGTAGGCAGTCGGAAAACGAAACAAACACGGTAGACTTATGTGCATCTCCCATCCGCTGCTAGATGACATTGAAGACCCATATATCTGCAAGAGGAAATTTGTGTATATAACTAATCATTACCAAGTGTAATTCTTTTTTTTTTTTTATTCTGTTTTCACATTTAGAAAATTCAGAACTCTTAAATTTGTTCTGGTTTACTAAAAGTTTATTATTTATAATTTTTAATTTTGAATATTTCATTTTGAAGCTAGGAAGTGATCAAATAAAAATAAAAAATCCTTTTTTCCGTAAGATACAAGATAAAAATTTTTGCTACAAAAAAAAAAAAAAAAATGGAAAAGAGTTGCAAAATTTCCGGTTTATTTCATGGCACTATTTCTGGAATTTTTTTTTTTTTTTTAATGTTATCGAGGACTTTGTGCTTAAATAAGACAAAATAATAAAAAAAAAAATCAATTGAGGTAGTGAATCAACGAATGCTTTGCCAGCTTCGCTGGTCACTATATTTAAAGGGGACTAATGTGTAAGTTGTCCCTGACGGGACTAAAGTGAAAGTTGTACCTCAAAGGACTAAAATGAAAGTTGTACCTCACGGGACTAATGTGCAAGTTGCACCGAACGAACAAACTATTTCTTTCAACGAAAATGCCTACTAACCCTGAACGAGAGGTCTAATATATCGTATCATATTATATATCATATTTATCTTAATATAACTCAATACTTATTTCGCTTCCTTCTTCGAATCATTTTAATACGCATTTTTTATATGCATGAGCAGCCCCCGAAAAACAAAAACATTAAATCATTAAATTCATTTTTTTACTTATTTTTATTTCATATTATTTCACGCGCACTTTTTATTTCCTAATTCAAAATTATTAAAAAAAACTTTTTCGATATCGCTTGTAACGATACTGATTATTATTAATTTTCTTTTCTTTTTCTTTCAATAATAATAATAAAAAAAAAAGATTTTGATGAAATTCTGGCAAAGGCAGAATTTGGTTTAGGACGGAGGACTATTAGTTTTTTTTTCTTCCCAATTATAACATCGCTTTCAAATTATTCAATTATATTTTCGATAAATTTTAGATTTCGATAAATGTCCAACTATCGAAAAATGATTTCGACAAATGTCCAACTATCGAAAACGACAACGCAAAAATCCCAGATTGAGACAAATAGGCCCTCAGTCCTAACTAGAAACAAATTTATTTGGCATATATTTCAATGTAAGACCAGTTACTGCATCTCTGAAACCATCTTTTGAATACTGTTAACTGGAATATTTATTTAAAAAAAAAAAAAAAAAAAAAAAAAAAAAAAAAAGGAGGCTATTACACAGGTTTGCATCTAAAATTGTGATTTAAATTTAATAATTTTGGATAATTTTTATTTTTTTTTGAGGGGGGGGGGGGCTGAAACCGTTACTCAAGCCAATAATTCTCTATCACGTATAGAGTTTTTTCAATGCCGGTTGTATTCCGGCACCATTTCTTCCTTGATCTCTTCCACCAATGTAATTTTATGATCACTTTAATAGTATATTTACTACTGAAAATGATGAAATTGCGGCGGTAGAAACCCTGTATTGACAATATTCTATACGTGACAGAGAAAAACTGGCTTCAGTCTCGATTATTAACACACAAAAAAACATATGTATTGGCAAAAATTATCAAATCAAATTTTGACAGCATTATTTTTGTAGACTTGTATTATTAAATTAAATCTATCTATCTATTTATCTATCTATCTGTCTATCTCTATATATTAATTATATGAATAATATATATATTATTCAGAATGTTTTTGCCACACCACCAGAGCCCAATCATGCCAAAATTGGGCTCATGTCCCAATGCACATTTTGATCCCCTACTCATCATTTTCCTTTTTTTTTCTTTTAACCACTTTGGGAATAAAAACCATAAAGTTTCCTACTGCTCGGTCAAAATTACATATTTCAGTAAATATTCGCCTTCTTAAAACTTTTCATTTCGCTATCAGATGTACAATTTTCATGCAGTGTTGTTTTTAAAAAAATTTTTAATACTTCTAAATAAATTTTTATTTTTGTATATTTATTTATTAAACTGTAAACGAAATTCCAAACCTGCGTTTACAGGACCACTCGACCGATTTTCGGTTGGCCCGTTCATTAATTTGGCCCTGCACACCAATCTTTGAAATTTATTTGATCAAATTTAAGTACTATTTTTAATATGTATGTGTATTAAATGGTGTAATCAATTTAGAATAATAAAAATTCATAATACTGATTCAAATTTACTTAGATCAATTTTTAAAACTAGTCCCTAAAATGTCAGAATTATTTTATGTGGTTCTGTAAACTAATGATGAAAACATTTCATGCAATTTTCTGAGAAAAAAAAAGTTTTCGGGGTAATAATACACAGAGTAATTAAAAAGTCAACGTACAAACTTTTAAGGATGGTTAGGACTCATCATAACGATTGAAAATTGTACAGGAACTCATCACTACAAATGTCATTTTAACCCTTTAAGTACGGGATGATTTTGGCTACTGTGTACTAGTAACTCCGCCTACTGTGTAAATCTTAAAATCTTGTATGCTTCATTATTTCGCAAAATTATACACAATGTTCATATTAATGCGATTAGAGCGATAGAATAAACTGATAAAAATCAGAATTTATTATTTTATGCAAACATTAGCATGTAAAAACTTTTTTTTTAAAAAATGCAACATTAGAGAGCCACGCCTATATCCACGCAAAAACAACCGGTTTTTAAAGGGTTAAAATGACGTTTGTGGTCATGCGTTCTTATGGAGTTTTCAATCTTTATTATGGGCTCTACCACCTCTAAAAGTTTGTACGTTGACTATTGATATAAATATATGTTAAATTCATTAAATTTAGGGTAAATAAAAAACATCTGGAATTTCTGTGAACAGACGGAATGTGTTTGAAGTTTTCTATCTGCATATACTATATGTGCAATTACAACAGAAAATTTCAAGTAATGTCACTAGTTAATACCGATAAAACTTACCGAATATAGCGTACCTGCTAATATTTGTTATTGTGTTATGCTTATAACAGACATAGTATAACAAGGGCGCATTGTCCAACCCCCCCCCCCCCCCCAAAAAAAAAAAAAAAAAAAAAAAAAAAAAAAAAAATCTAAACCAGTATTCTTCAAAATGTGTAATTATAGAAAATATTTAGTTGTAAAAATTCGTCGCCTACTCAACATCCTCTCTACCAAACATTGGTAAAAAAATGTAAAAATCATACACTGTTAAAAATTTCAACAAAACACTACTCGTAATCATTTATTTTAAGTTATATGTAAAATTACAAAGGAAAATAAACGGAGATCTTATATATATATATATATATATATGCGTTTTAATGACCAATACTAATTTAATTAACTATTGGCGCAGGAATGTATTTGTGACTTTAATGTTTCTTCTACAGTAGAAACATTAATTTTTAATTTTATCGACAAATTAAATAATAAAAAATATTAAAAATACAGAAAAATGATTATGAATCTCGATTATTTACTTATTTTAACTAAGAATTATTGTAAATTTACAGATACTCTTGACAAACATTTTAATAAATTTACAAAAAAGAAAAAATAAACAGTGTAAGATTAACGTTAAAAAGCATTACTCCATTACAATTTCGTTTTTTCATAAACATATGTTAATATATCTTTGCTTGGTAACATTTTTACAAATTTGAAGGGAAAATTTATAATGAAAATAAAGCATTTTGTTTCAAAACATTTAAATTAAAAACCCTTAAAAATATTTCTTGAATTAATTACTCTAGATATATTATATTAAAAAAAATCTTTTATATTTTTATTTTATTTCATAAGTTTTGTATTAATACTGCCTAAAAATAATTTCTATTCAAGTTTATAAAAAAATAAGCAGGTATAGATTAATTTTTAAAAGTGATAACATTTAAAATATTTTAATTACAACATCTTGTACTTATAATTCCTGATTTAAAACTAAAAGAAAATTATTAGTTATGGTTTTTTGTTTAAAAAATTTTTACTGAAATTTTATGGTAAAATAACATGAAGAATTTTATTAGTCACTTAAAGAAAAAGGGATTTTTAAAAAAGTATCATGCAAACAAAATGAAAATATATAAACTTTTAAAATAAGGAATTTTATAATTTTTTTCTTTCGTTAAAATTACACAAAGAGCTGTGAAACGAAAAAAAAAATATTTTTCTAAAAATGAATCTTTAGGTATTTGCCGCAAGTGATTTTTAGTTATTCATTAAGAGTTCTTTGTTAATTTTTTCGTTAAAACTTTGTTAAACCATTCAATAATGTTTTTGGAATTAAAAGAAACTTGCAGCATTTTTTAGTCATTTTTTGTAGTTTTTCTCAAAGAAAAGTACTTAAACTAAGTTTTAGCGATAACATAACTAATTGTTTTATCAGAAAGATTGATATTTATGTATTTAAAGAATTTGTTAAATGTTTTCAACTTTTAACAATGTTACTTTCCTGTCAAACATGTACATACATTTTTAAAATATCGTTATTTACAACACTATAATATTACTAAATAGAAGGTAAATAAAATTTAAAAAATTAGAGAAATGAAAATAATCTTTAATAGGTTACATAGACTTCGAAGGCTAAAAAAACCCCATATTTTTTTTCTCTCTCCTATATATATATATATAATAGGTATAAATATAATATATTTATATTTATTCAAACATTTTAGCATATAAAAAATAAATGTTAAACAATATTTCGTAAAATTTTAATCGAAATTTTTTTGAAAATTCAGCCGATGTGTGCTGGTTCCCGGAGACCCTACAGAAAAATTATGGAAACGATTTTTCAAAAACAAATACAGTTCCCGCCGCTTATTAAAATCACATTCGTTCTGAGCCATAGTGATTTTATTAAGCGGCTGATTTTTATATCCGGTGAACATTCCTGCATTTAAGGAAAAGGTATTACTTCCGTGAATTTGGAAAGAAACTTCAAATGGTAACGATAATGAAATTAGTAAACAATATTAATTAATTTTTGATCGATAATTAATTGTTCGCATTCCAAGCATTCCAAGTTCTTATGCACTCTTCTTTAGAGGAAAATCATCATTACTTTAGCAAAGTTCTCGCTGTTCTTATAAATTTAAAATAATTCCGTTTAAACCTCATGAATTGTAGTAATTTCAAAATAAGAACTAGAAATTGTCTTTTATTAATTAGAAAAAAAATCATTTCAAATCAAATTTATAACTTATTACTGCACTTTGAAGAATAGCTTATTGAAATTATTACGGAGATAAGTTATGGGGCGTGTTTAATTTATAACTGTGCTGCAAGTGTAAAATCTTCGACAATCAGCGATAACGGAGGTTTTTTCGTGCTTTAATTTTTTTTCTATTTAACATAATAATAATAATAATAATCACAAAGCAAGTAATTTTTTTTAGTGTGCATGAATGATATTTGTGGCTGCTGAGGAGAATTTTTTGAGTTTATTAACCGGCGATGTTGATTTTATAAAGCGGCGTCTTTAAAAGTAGTTTGTATTGATTTGATTTCGGTCCTGGCAATTTGATCAGATTCAGCGGCTGATTTTATTAACCAGTGATTTTATTAAGCGGCGGTTACTGTACATCGATCTTGTTGTAATTGCTCACTTTCTTAAATTATAATTGATCAGGACTTTAACACGAAGAATATTTTTTAAGGTACAGCCAGGAGAGTTTGCGCACAATTCGACAGAATGATATAAAAAAAATCCAAATATTGATTTTTTGGTAAACTATTGTTGAATAATTTTAAACTCATTTAATTTCTGTTCATTTCCTTTACTATTTTGTTGTTATGTTATAATTTAAAACAACAGCTGTAATAAAACAACGACAACAACAACAACAAAAGCTATTTTGCGTAATCTCTCTTTGTAGGGTAGGTGTGATTGTGCACAGGGTTAGGAGAGATCACGTTTAATTATAAGTATAATTGAATTGTTAGCAATAATAATTGAACTTGAATGACATTTGTTGTAAAGTTTTTTTTGAAAGGATATTTTTGTATTAGGAGTAGATATTTCAATTTAATAATTAAAAAAATCAGAAAAATAAAAGGAATTTTAGCACGTCAAACTTAAAATTAATACATTTTCATTTCAGTTTGAATGGTTACTTAATTGCTGACATAATCTGTTGTTATCCACAATCATTGCATTAATTTTTGTAAATGGTGCAACTTTCACTCAACTACCTGTCATAAATTAACACATTCGTGATGGATTGCACATCGTGTGTGCAATGCATTTCTCAGCCAAAAAGACGGTTAGCACAGCATGTGTCCATTGATATGTGGCTGGTTTCGCCAATTTTTAAGCCGATAATTCACCTACCGTTTATTATTTATTAAAGATATTTTCTCAAAATCTTCCACACAAGTATGTTCAAAACACAAAACCTAAATTTCCTTGATTTGAAACCTTCTCGTTTCAACTTTAAAAACCTTTACATTATTATTATTATTGAAATTTAGACGATTACAATTCTTAGAAAGAAATTTGAGAAGGTTGATATTTTTCGTTTGCATTCAATTTCATCGCTTGTGTTTAAGCGGACGATAGCTGTATAAAACTTAAGCATTATACAGTAGAACCTCGATTATCCGAAGTAATTGGGAGCGAACTTACTTCGGATAATCGAAATTTTCGGATAATCGAGAATTCATCAATAATCATCTAAAATATTTATCAGCACTCGTAGTTTGGAAAGGATGGCTTGCATACAAAAGGAATGTGGAAAAAAAAAAACTTTAAAAATACATGTTTGTTAAGAGAAAAATTTGGATGATAGTAGAAAGTGAAAAAAAAAAGTGAAGAAGAAACCGACTTCGGTTGACGGAGAGCTTCGGTTAATCGAGGTGAGTTTCGGTTAATCGAGGTTCTACTGTACTTGAAAATATTGCAAAACTAAACAGATATACAATAACATTAAATAATTTGCGATAAATTTCACATAGTTTAACATTGGCACTCAAGAAGTCAATACTATCAGAGGTGTGGCTTTTGCCGATCGTTGCCGCTCCTGAATAATGTACGATTTGGAATTCTGTGACGGTTTCCTAAAAGATGCCGTCTCGAATGGTTTCAAATATTCCAGTCGCTCGTTAAAGTTCTCTTCTGATACAGTTCGACAAACACATTCTCATTGTCTTGTCATTACCAATAAGATGCGTAATCTCTTCTTGTACAGAATTTAATGGAATCAATGCACAATCTTTCCTACATAGCAAATGTGAAAACTCTCTTATTTCAGTCGGAAAGATTACACAGCACTTTTACTCAATAATTCTTCGCTTTTATTGAGAATTGTTTGTGTTCATACCGTTAGTCTATGTTAGTAGCTTAAGAGAAATTGTTTAATTGAAAAATATTTTGTACTGCTGCCATTCTATAGAAATTCTTAGGAAGTTACATGGAAATTCAAGCCAGTGATGCCAGATGGTCGAAAATTATTTCCCCAAACAGGTCTTCAAATTTCCCCAAATCAAGGTTTTTTTTTTTTCGAAAAAAATCCCCAACTTGATTTCTACTAAAAAGGGAAAATATTTAAAAAAATATATATATATATATATATATATCAAGCAGATTTAAGCTCAGATTTTTCCCCAAATGAAGGCAATTTTTGAAAAAAATCTCCAAATAACAGTAAAGCTATTGAAAGTCCCTAGTCATAGGAATAAATCATTACGTTGCCAACATTGACATAAAGTTGAATAACTCCCCAGATTAGTCCCCAAAAATTTTAGAATTCTCCAAAAAAGTCCCCACAAACATTTGGTCCCCAAAATTCTCCCCAGAAGCCTCAAAAATCCCCAAAATGGGGACAAAATCCCCAATCTGGCATCACTGATTCAAGCATTTATTCTTGAAATCAAAACAAAAATAACCGCATTTTATCTCAGACGATCGAAACAATCCACCTGAAAATTCAAGTCAGCACTCTGTTCTTGCTTTGCATAACTATCTAGTAGCAACGAACACACTCTACTTCTTCCTTCTTCATATTTCTTTCTTTCTTTCTTTCTTTTCTTTTCTTTTTTTTTTTTTAACACGCTTTTATTAGCTTCACCTGTATGTATGTTTGTAACCGCTCTGAGAGCAAACAAAAAATCTATATTGTGAAAAAAGACTTCCCCTACGTGAACGCTGTGGCTGTGAGGTAAAGCTCCGGGCTATGAACCTAAAGGTCCAATGTTCGAGCCCAGTCAGGGGAGATTTTTTAAAAAAGGTTTTTGGTTTATTCTAAGTTACTCTAATATGAGAATTTACTGACTTTTTAATTTTGTCAAAAGTAGTAAATTTAAATTTTAAAATAATCTCAAAAGAAAATAATTTTGTGCATAATTTGAATGTTAAACATATTCAACATTAAAAGTATTCAAGAAACTCAATCATTAACTTTTAATTTTACGGTCAATACTACTTTATTTAACAGGTTGGTTGTATGTTTCATACAACGTAAAATAACTGGCGATACATCATTCATTGTCTAAATGTTTTTTTTTACGGGCAATGTCTGGAATCTCTGCTGCCGGGCTTTGCCCGTAATTTTACTGCAATATTTTAAACAATGCATGACTTTCTCTTACTCTGCATTTTAATACAATAAGGATAGATATTTTAGACTTTTTAGTTCACATTTCAATAAAAGCGTGTTCTTTAATTTTTTTTAAAGTGTAATTGTATTTATTTTTCATTTCTATTCTTTTCTTTCTGAATTCTTCGTTCAAGCCTTATATAAATCTGTTTTGAAGACGTATGCAAAATTTAACATCAGTGCGTTAGTTTTTGAGAAGTTTCGTCCACCGATTTTCTGACAGTTCTTTTGTATTATAGAAATTTACATATAAAATTTTATTTATTATATTGAAAATAAATAAGAAAAAGTATTTATTTTTTTTTAACATCCGAAACACATGTAACCCTTATTCACTTTCATTATAATGAAATTATCCAAATATTCGTAATTTATTCATTAGATAAAATGTAAATGTAAAAGGAAATATCTTTATAGGTTTCATTTTTATTCAGAAATACTATCAACGTACTTTTTAAAATTATTTCAGTTAATTCACGTGCTAGAAGACTTACAAATATACGCAAATCTGATAACTTTTCTAAAATACACAATCTTGACTATGCAAAGTCTTTTAAAGAGAAAACATTCCACTGCAATAAAAACAGAGTTAAAAAATGAATAAATAAATAAATAAATGTATTTCCTTAAATATTGATCTTATAAATGTATTATAATTTACAAAATAGTGTAAAGGAAAAGTATAGAATTTAATAAAGTCGATCAAAAATTTCAGAAGTCTGTATTTTAAGGAATAAAAATTAAAAGAAATTATACAACTGCCATGCTAAAAAAATAAATAAATAAATAAATAAATAAATAAATAAATAATAATAATAATAATAAATAAACCGCAATGTACACCTAAATTAGGCAATGAAAATTTTCTGCATTGTAACATTAGAAGGCATTATGTTTAATAAAATTTATTAACGAATTAGTTGTAAATTAAAATATAAAGTGCTTATTTATTTATGTTACCATTAATACTCATTTTTAAAATACTTGACGTATTACAGTAGAGAAAACATAATGCATTCAGAACATAAATATATGAAATATTTGATGAAATATGAAACATTTGCAAAGCATATCGTCAAGGTAAAATCCGCATTTTTATTTTGAATCAATTAATAATGATATTATCTACAGTGATTATAATCCTGTTTTAATTGCTCACCTTTTTTTTTAATTATTTATTTTCATTTTTTATAATAAATGTTATATAAATTCTCAAGGTTTTTAGTGGAAATAGTAAATTGTAGGGGGGGGGGGGGACTTTTCTATGTTATAGAAATTTTCTATAATATCACATACTCTATATTTTGTAGAAAAATTCTGGCAGAAAAATTGAAAGCTGACAAAAAATATCCGTATACTCTAGAAAAAAAAAAAAAAAAAAAGAAAAAGAAATTGTCAGTAGCAGAAAAATACAAAAAATATTCGTACATAACAGATTTTTTTTAACATATAACGCTGTAAAAAAGAAAAGAAAAAAATACTGTTTAACTAAAATTACCCGTCTCTACCACACAGGATCGAACCAGGGTCTACCGTATAGTGATAACAACTGTACCTCACAACCTCAGAATTAAATTTCACTTATTATTTAACACTTCTCAATCGTGCTTTGAGACCAAGTTTTCTTTATGTAAAACAGAAAATTTTCATATTAACTAGAGAAAATCTGCAACCATTGATATAAAATCTGGAACTGTTTTATTGGATTCTAGAAGAAAAATGATTTTTGACAAAATGTGATGTAATTTTATAGTAAATTTTTGTAGATGTAGAAAATAAAAGTTTTTGTAAGAAAATTAAAAAAAAATTCCTGTTTTTTAACAGAATTTTCTTACAGTGTATTTGACAGTCTTTTGTTTCCACTATTACTACCTTAAAAAGAAAGAATAAAAGGCTTCGGATAGGTTTATAACATGGGGAATTTTTAAAATCGAAATTGCCAAAAGGAATTTTTGCAACCAATTTTTTCCTAAGGTTCACTGTTACAAACTTCATATAGCTATCGATGAAAACATTTTGCCTTTTCTTTATTCAAAAACAAATTTGCTGAGAATGTGTTTTCCTCTTTTTATAACTCATTTTCATTATTCAGATAAAAACATCATAATCTATTTTTATTTTATTTTATTTTTTATTTATGCTGGTAAAAATGTCATTAAAATGCCGGTAGTCAAAATATTCTACCGTCAATATGGTTTAGAATAAAGTTGTTTGATAAAAAATAAAACTAGCAAAACTAGTGTAAAAAGAAAATTACTTTCTGATTAACTTAACAATTCAGATAAATTTCCACATTCAGTTTATGTGAATATTTACGTATTTGCGGAATTAAATAAGTAAATTGCATTTTATGGTTTTGTTTTTATTTATTTTTATTAAAGCTACAGCTAAAAATTTTTTGGTAGTTTTTTTTTTTTTTTTTTTTTTTTTGTTTTGTGGCTCTCTTATATCATGAACAAGGAATCTGATAAATTTAGCTAAACTAAGTTAGGAAAATTATGAATTATTGCAAAAACTTAAACACCTCAGAAACTTTTCGATTGAGGTCATATTACTAAATATAACCAAAAAACTTTTTGAATTGGAAGTTATCGATAAATTTTCTTCATTTTTTTTTCTCTCTTCGATAGACTTATTTAATAAGCCTAAAGGCGTATGTAGATTGGATATTGCAGAAATTTCTCTTCAGGCTAGCTATTACTTTTTTTTCTTTACAACTACAAAATAAAAATACACAAAAAACACTCAAAGTTGCAAAAATCAAACAGTATCTAGCTAGAATACAATTCCCTTTCTCATACCTTCGCATTTTCTGACATAAAAGAAGAAATTTGGAAAACCAGTCTATCGGAAGAAGTTATATTAAGGAGAGAGAAAAAAAAAATTGCTAGCTTCACCACTTTTAGCAAAATTCTTCTTGTGACAGCGAGCGAAACACAATGAGGGAAAGTGAATTAGGAAATACAATATAAGCTTTCGTAGAAAAGGAGTATTTTTTCATGAAAATGAGAGTAGATGGAATCGAAGAGCGAGATTTTCTGAAGCAACTGTTTTGAGTACCCATTCAAGAAAGATAAAGTGAAGTCGAGGTAACGCAAGGTTAGTTTATGTTTAAGATATCTAAAAAATATAAATTTAGAAAATTTAATTTTTACAAATCTCTAACTAGTCTAAGTGTATTACGAAAAGTGGTTTTTGAATCTTCGTATAATGGAGTCATTTAATTTCAAAACATTTTATAGAAACAAATTATATATGTTTTGTATATAACTTTTTATCTATCGAAGGTACTTTAAAATATCATTAGTTTAAAAGCGTACGAGACTGATTTTCTGGAAGAAATGTCGACGACATTTGTTAAGGAGTTTTTCAGTACAGGTATAGTAATTTTCTCCATTAGACAATTCGGAATACACTTTATACATGGCCATATTTCTGTATAAAAGAAAATTTTCTTTTTCTTGCGTTGATTGCCGCTAGACATCGGATTTACAAATCTTTCATTAAAATACCCAAGATTCTACCCAGAAGTGTTAAATAAACAACTTCGACAAATAATTGAAAATGACACAAAAATGTGCACAAAGTTTTTTGTAATTGAAATTGCTGTATAAAACAAGAAGGGAAGGTGCTCCTAACGGATAATTTTTTAAGGGTACATAGAATATTTCGACAGGTTAAATGAAGCAATTTCTGCAAAAGATTCCACTATTAGCATTTTACTTAAAAATATAGATGAAACTGAGATATTTTTTCAACGGTTAACATGTATATTATAGCCCATATTTAAAGCAAAAGAAATTAATTAGCTGAATAAATTAGTTTTCTAGAGACAATTAACATTTTACATGTCTATATGAAATTTTTTTAATAATATGTCCCTTCGGACACATATGTCGTTTCAGTCACATTGTCGACATATGTCACACATATGTCGACACATATAGTCTTTTCTAAAAACTTATTTAAGATAGAGAGTTGAAATTTTATAACTAATTTAATAACTAATTTAGTTCTATAAAAATACCCAACAATATCAATCAGGGAGGAAATGTTTTGCAAATAATGAGAAATAAGTTCTCAAACTTTTTAGGATTTTCAAAGTTATTTAGTAAAAAAAAAATATATATATATATATTACTTCTTTTCAACCAAACTTAAAATTGCTGCTTATTATTTTCAAATAGTACATTTTCTGCTACCATACCAAATGTAAGGTGATAAACTCATTAGATGTTAAAAGTGTACCGCTATGGCGGATTTAAGGGGGGGGGGGGCTAGGGAGCTGAAGCCCCCCTCCGCAAAACACTGACATTCACAATTGAATATTGCAATTGTAAGTTTTTTATTGGTCTAGAATAACACTTTGAAAAATCTTAGCCCCCCCAAAAGTCAAGTTCTGGATCCGCCACTGGTACCGAAACCGAATGGACATATTGTTAAAAAATTTTTCATATACACATATAATAAGGTAATTACTCTAGAAAACTAATTTAATAAACTAATTAATTTCTTTTGCTTTAAATATGGGCTATTATGAACAGCTATTATGAACACGCTAAATGTGGGGGAAAAAATCTCAGTTTTACCTGTATTGTTGAAATGTTGAATCTTTTGCAAAAAATGCTTCATTTAACCTGTCGAGATGTTCCATGGACCCTAGACTACATTCGTACGTCTGCTAGACAGGAGCAATCAGAAAAGAATGATGGAGTTCCAACCAAATTCAAATTATCATTACATATTGGCATTTCATTTCTTCGCCAGCAACAACACATAAAAAAGTGCTTTTTCTTTTAAAAGATACGTTATACTGTAATCAAGCTAATAATTTTGAATACACAGAGCAGGATTGTCATTATATATTAACCCTACAATTTCGCCAAACTTTAGTTACGAGAAAATGAGAAACCGCAACGGACAGATACATGAAAAAAGAGATATAATTTAATTCTGTTCAAGGATAATTATGACTAACTGAATAAAATAGTGATTAGACTATGATTTAGGAGGAACTTAAAAATGAAATAAGCCATATATTATTTTTTACAAGACGAAAAGATATAAGATTTTGCTAGCAGAGGGATTTTTTTTTTTTTTTTATTGATTAAGAAAAAATTCGATGGTTATTAAAGATTTGTATTGAATATACGAGTAAATTATTTTATAAAGTGTTAAAATATATTTGAATTAAAATTAAATAGAAAATTCTAAAACATATGTGATTTCTATATCACATATTTTTCGCTTTCACCCAGAAAGGTTTTACGAATATATGTTTTCTATATCCCAACATTTATAAAAATAGAACATAGATATCTCACTTTAATCTCACTACAAGGCACTAGACACTATGTGTAGCAGATTTTGTTCCAGACAGGATTTTATAGGTTACTCACGCTGTTTTTCTTGGAATATTTCACGATCTCTATGTGTGTTATAATTAATTAATATATTACTCCAAGAATCTCCCACCAATCTCAGTAAAAATATAAGGAACATAAAAAGTAAATAACTTTAAAAAAATGTTTAAAGGTCTAAATACCTTTTTCGATTTCTGTGAACCAGTTCTACACCCCACAAAATCCTCATTAATTACTATAATGAAGCGATAGGAATATATATTATATATAACCTCATAACTAAATAAAAAAAAAAAAAAAAATTCGAATACATTTTTTATCTGTTTCATAATGTGGTAGATAAAGGGTTAAATTAAAGTCAATAGGTTTTATAATACTTTCTCAAAAGGGATGAGGTCAATTTTAAATTTAGAGATTTAAATTTTTGTTTTAAGAAATTTTCTCAGGTCATATGTGAATTAGGCAATATAATATGAGTTTTCTAGAAAAATGTTACTTTGTTTCCGTGAAAATGCGAGTAGATGGAAATAAACAACAACATTTTCAACAGAAAATGTTTTGAGTACTTACTAGAGAAAGAAGACTGAAGATGAAGAAACATATGTTTTCTAGAAAAGTTTTTGAGCTATTTAAAGTTTGTGGAGAAGAAGAAACAGAAGAAGTTTGAAATAGAAGAGATGGTGAGGAGTAAAGAGGAAAAGGTGAAGAAGAACAAAAAAGAAAAGATGAAGAAAGGAGAAAAAAAAAAAAAAAAAAAAGAGATAGAGAGATAGAGAGAAAGATAAAAGAAGACGGAAGATGAAGAAACACGTTTTCTAAAAAAAAATCTACAAAAAGATTTTTTTCTGTTTAAATTCTAAAAAAGTATGTAATTCAAAAAATTAATTTTTGTAATAATCTAAGTGAAAAATCTATATTTGTGTTTAATAATTATAGCAAAATAATTTTTTCCCAGAACTTTTATAGAAAAAATTATTATAATTATTAATGCAATTTTTATTTCTTTCTAAGTTAATCAGTTTGTATATAATTTTAAATTATATTTGATATTAAATGATTTTTACTAAAAGTAGTAATATAATGAACTGGTAGTATATAATTACTATTAGGAATCTATAAAATATTAAATTTGTAAGGAGTATATTTATTTCACCATACTAAATATAGAGATCAGCTAGAATGCTTGATGTAATTCCTCCTTGTGGCAATCCGATTTCATATTTATAAATTATTTAAAAAAAAAAAAAAAAAAAAAAAAAAATACAATTATGATAATTATAAACCTAATTAAAGTATTGAAATTTTAAAGTGTGAGGTCTCACGCAATTTCTTTATGGTCCAAGTACTCGAAATCACCTCTGGTTGTTTATAAAGTGTTAGGCGGAAAGAAAAAAGTCACCAGTTAAATCTCGTGTTAGCTACCGATGGCTTCGGTGAAAGTGAAGGGTTGGATTAGTGTAAAAGAAGCTTGCCAACTGTCGAATTTAGATTGGCTTTTGGTTTTAGTGGAGATATGAAAAGAGTTTAAAGGAATTTTTGTTCATTTGTATTTCGCTACTTTTAGGATGGATATTTTAGGTAAAAAGATGTGAATCGTTCTCCAATTTATTTCATTAAAATGAAATTTCTGAATCATGGAAACGTGCTTTTTAGATGGAGTCTCTGAACAATGTTAATGGATTGCGCTTTTAAATTGCGAGCTCAACAATGATATATAAAGCTTTAGATATTTTATTATTGTTAAAATTAATTGAGTCGATGTTTCTTATGTAAAGTTACTATTTTATACAGCAAACCTTGTTCCGAATTAAATTATTTATTCTTTCAGTTAAAGATTTAGTTTTAAGTTCAATTAAGTAATGGCATTGAGAGAATATCCCCACATTTCCCTCCGTTTAAAGTTTAAAATAAAAGGAGTTTTTTTTTTTTTTTTTTTTTACATGAGTTGTATTGATTTACATTAAACAGACGTTTAAGTGATTAAGATGGTGAAACAAACACGGTTGATAACCAGCCCTTATAAAATAACCTTATACAGAAATATGCATATATATAGAGTAGACTCTCGTATAAAGCGGGGGATACGTTCCGCGTAATAGAAAATCGTGTTATAGGAGACATAAATTGAGCAGACGGTTTTATTCCGCAATGAGACCAAAAGCGTCGGGTGTTGGCATAGTAACAGAGCAATCCTTCCTTGAACAGGTTGAAAGTATTCTTTAACCACATGTCATGCGACCATGGAAGCCTCTGCGCAAGTGCGGATTGAACGAGTCCAGTGTTAAAATAGGGGTGACTGAGAGAAAACAAGAGATAAGGGAACACCGAATAACTGGATGTTTGCCAAATAACTATCTTTCGGGCAATTTTGCATCCCTCCAAACTTTTGGACTCGACCTCACTGCTAGTCGTAGGAAACGTGGTCGCACTATAGAAAAGGTGTCGTCATGTGCTTCCTTTATTTCACACGTTGTATGAGTAATAGTCGCAGATTTTTCGTCGCGTTATACGAAATCGCGTTTTGTGGGAGCGCGTTGTTCGAGATTCTACTGTATATACATTCGTCACATATAAACTTGCTTTACTTCGTCTGCAAACTTTGTTTACTCAGTATGCAAACGCGTTTTACTTTATTTATATCTGAATATATGAGGAGGTTATCAAACCAATGTTTGACTAAACAGTGTGAACTGTATGAACTTTTCATTAAGCTTCCTTACATATCACACAAAGATAAGTAAGTAAAACAAAAAATATCTTTGTAACAATTTGATAATTTACAAACATATAAGGGATAATTTAAATTTTATAAGAATTTATTTAACTTACTTTTAGCGTTTTGTTAAAATGTTTTATTTAAACATCAATTCAGATACATAATATTCTTAGTAGTAGAAAAAACAAATTTTTGTATTTTTAGACACAAATATAAAAAATAACTTTGAAAATTTATTCAAACGCATAATTTCCCATTGTTTAAATACAAAATATTCAGAAAGTCTCTAGAGGATGTAGAATTTCATCATTCAGGAAGCTGAAAGGAAAGATTGATTGGATAGTTATAAGTTAAGTTTACATTACTTTAACGAATTCGTCTTTGAAACGCATCTTCACTTTCAACATATCCTAATCAGCTATCACAGTCTTTTCCAGGAAATTTCCCGGATTCTCTCTATCTAGTATGATGTTTTAAAACACGGTTTGTCAAGATAACATATGATCGGAAGAAATATCAAATATAAAGCAATACTTAAATACTAAGATTTCACATTTTAACAGAGTGTTATTCAAGTGTTAAATTTTGTGAGTCAAAAGTTGGAGACAGCAATCAAAAGTCAAGCATTTTTTAAAAAATATCTACAGAGGAGCGCTTCATTTGTGACATTCTTTGTGTAATGACGGTTCTTTTGAGATTTTTCGCCACTGGTAGGAATACTGTGTAGGAATTGTCTTTCAGCCTTTTCTCTCACTCATAAAATACACCATTACTCATTTACAGTTCAATGATGTACTAGATACAAGGAAGTTCCCTCTCTGTACTCTTATCGTTCCCCGGAAAAGAGTTCCCCTTCCGCTCTTTTGCAACAATACAAAAGAAATCTTCCTCTCTGAAGACACAAGGACTTGTTCCAGTCACGAGTGGGGAAAAAAAATGTATTCACCTCTCCCATATCTAAAACTTTTTAAAAAAGTCTTTACACTGTACTATGTAACATCCGATGTGACAGACAAGGGATACAATCCGTAACGAGAACAAGTTACAATACACGTTAAAATAGTGCAGCTGAATAGATATCACTATTCATTTCAAACTTTGCTCAAAAGAATGTTGCATAGAAACAAATTTACAGTTTTATCTTTAACAATAAGACTTCAGCAAAAAGTGTGTTAATAAAAAAAGGTGTTCAAGAATAGTTAAAACTTGTTTAAAACTATTTTAAACATGAAAGTTTTTCTTTCTTTTTTTTTTTTTTTAATGTACGTTGAACATGTTGTATATATATATATATATATATATATATATATATATATCAGAGGGTTTTGCGCAACAAAGTTCTCTAAAGCGCACTTTTCTAAAAAAACCCAACTTCCATTTTCCTTTTTATGCCTTTTTATACTTTTGTACACCAGTCTGAGCAAATAATTTTGGTATGGTAAATAATTCTATTTTTGACAAACTTGTTATTTGCATTTATTTAAAACATGTAGTTAATTTTCTTAGCTGGAGTTGGTATAAGTTATTGCATAGAATTGAGAAATATAAAAGATAAATAATTAAAATGAAGTAAATATGGTCATATGTAAAATTGAGGTGTAAAATTTGTAATCCACGGCAAAAGTTTAAGCAAAATTTTAAAGTAAAATGCAGATCACGTTACCCTTTGTTTAAGTAATCTATGTGTATCATCTATCAATGTTTATTACCTTATTTCAGTTATTAAGTTTAATAATAAATTATTTTACTTTTACTTTTTTGCTGTTATATTTTAATATTCGCATATATATTTCTGTTACAACCGCATACGTGTAAGTAGTAAAGGGTTCAAATTTATGTGCATTACGTTCTACCAAAACGTTTTGAAAAAAATGATTATTTTGAAACATTTTTTTCTTGTCATTTACTGCGCATTAATTTAAGCTATTATTCAGATTTCAGTAAATATATACATATTAATAATCTTACAAAAATTTTTCAAGCAAAAATATCTTTTTTTTTTTTTTTTTTTTTTTTTTTTTTAATGGGAGTCGGCTAAAACTGCAGCTGGTGTGTGGTGGTATTAAATATAATGTTATATATATGTGTGCGTGTGTATGTGTGTGTGTGTGTAAAGAAAAAACGAAAAAAAAAATTGACAGAAATATTTGTAGAAGAAATATGTGCTGCTAAATATTGAAATAATTTTTAGAAGAACAAGATAAAAATATCCTTCGACAGGAACTTTTTTTTCTAAACATAAGATATATATATATATATATATATATATATATATACTCATAAAAATCAAATAAGGTATTGTTGAAATGTTTAAACTGTAATATTTAAAAAAATAAATCCAATACCTATATCTGGTTCGAATAAGTTTAGTTTTTCAAAAGTTATCTCAATGATAAATTTTCAAAAAACAGTCTGATATTAAGTGATTGCAACTTGAAAACTAAATAGTGGAGTAAGTTTCTAAGTGAGAACATCCAATATATTTGACAGATAAGTCTACTGTTCAATTTTAATGAACTCAATTCAATATTTCAAAAGTTATAGTGATGAAAATATTTAAGTGGCAACCTGAATTCAAGTGGCCCTTAATTTACGGTGTCCGCTATTTTGAAACAAAATGGCGGATCAAATTCACCAGTGAACTTTGTGGAGACCTTATATGGTCTATGTATACATAAAAATTTAAGAAAATTCTGTCTTAAATACGCTTTTTACAATATGGATTTGAAGTTTCCAAGTGTCTGCCACTTGGAAACAAAATGGCGGAGTAACTTGGTTGACGAACTCATTCAAGATATTTGTAAGATAACTCCCCTCTAACTTTGGTCTAGTATCAATAATTATTTCAAAAGTTGTGATGACAAATTTTTAATTATATATGTATAGGTAGATAGATAGATAAACAAAATGATTCTAAAAGGTCGATTTAAAAGAAATATCAACCTAAAAGAATCTCATATTGCGATGAAGTAATGCAAACTTTTAATTTAAAGAAGTATTAAAAAAATCTAGACTTTAAAAATATATTCAAAAAATAAAACTTTTATCTTTTAATACATACATTTCCAAATAAATTTCACGGAATTTTAAGTAGTATTTTAATCATTTGTTGAATACATAATACAATAACTCTCAAGCTATCCCATGATTTTTTGTTATTTAAACAAACAATCGTAAAAGTTTAAGTACGAACAATTTCTCTTACATTATTTATAATGCAGTTTTCCTCTTTCAATTTCTGTCAAAGATAAATAAAACTGTCTTATATTTTATAAACTTAAAATTTTAAAATCTTATTAACTTAACTTTAGACTAAAATGTGATTTTTTAAAATTTTATTACGAACAATTCTGAAATCAAAAGATTTCTACTTTTATTATACAGAAGTACCTATGTATACATGTATAGGTATGTTTTTAATAATACAAATTAGAACTTCTCTAGTATTTAAAAAAAAAATAATTTATTTACATTTTACTTTTACCTCTCATAAGTAAAACCTCTCCAATAAAATTCAACTGATTCCTGGTTTAAAAATCAGTCCTCCATTCACCCAATACATAAGAACTAACTTAACATAAATTTGCCCTCGGAAGAAATCAAGATATCTTTAGTGCGTAAAATCCAAAAGAACATTTCATATCCGCCAAAACAGAAAAATAGTTTTTGACACTACTGAAGATTTGTTGGAGAGGGTGGGAGAACATTTTTTTATTAACCTGATTTCTAATGCGTTTTTAAATTTTCTTCTACATTGTGTATATCTTCTGCCTCTTCCAAGTGGAACTGTATGCTAGCTACTCCAAGAAAAGTGGTGATGGCAGCATTTTTTTTCTTTTCCCCGGATACGTGAACCATTGAATTCAACCTCCCCCTCCAAACGAATTGACTTTAAATAAGGGAGTTTCCCTCCCCCGGAAGATGTATGATGTCAGCATCTTTTGCTGAACACAAGATGTAATATCTTTAGATTTATTTATACTCAACTGTGGTTTGTTTCTTTCAATTTCTATAGAAAAAGAGAAAGGCGAGAAAGAAAAAAAAATGGAAAAACTAAGTTTTTGGATGGTTAAGAGATCAATGAAGGTAAAAAAATTATTTCTCTCATTGAGTCCGTAGGGTTGAACGTGATAGTTTTCTTTCTCTTTTTTTTTTTTTTTTTTTTTTTACTTCCTTATACAAAGTATAAGGAAGTATAGTAATCCCGATTTGCGAAATGGATTTTGCATTTCACATTGCTCGAAAACGAATGATCGCTGAATGTTGCAAATTTATACGTGTGACTGTCATGATGTCTAGTTCTACACCTGCAAGTGTTGTCTTAACACGAGCTCTCGTTTTAGAGATATAAGGGACTTTACACGATTTTTCGTGACGTCTGTATGTATGTGTGTCTCTGTGTGTGTGTGTGTGAGTATGTCGCATAACTCAAAAACGGTTGGACGTAGAAAGTTGCGAATTGGTACATATGTCTGTTATAACATCTAGTTGTGCACCTCCCTTTTTGGACTTGGTATGATTTTCCGTTTTGGAGATATTTAGGAAAATTAGGTTCATAATGGCCAAAATGTATCAAAAAACGGTAATAACTCAAAAACGGTTTGGACAAATCTTGCAATTTAACTGACTTCCCGACTAGCTAGGCATTTGACAATGCATTTTTAAAAATATTTTTAGCCAACTGTTTCTAATACCTGCTGCCTTCAGCAGCGTTTATGTGATTCAACAGAAAATTTATTTAACTAACTTCTCGACTAGCTAGACATTTGAAATTTTCAGACTAGACACGGTGAAAATGCATTTTTTAAATACTTTTAGCCAACTGTTTTGGGTCCTTGCTGTCTTCGGCAGCGTTAACAGTACAAATCTTGCAATCGATTTTTAACTAACTTTCCGACTAGCTAGACATTTAAAACTTCTGGAAAAACTCAGAACACGGTGACAATGCATTTATAAAATATTTTTAGCCAATTGTTTCAGGTGACTGCTGCCTTCGACAGCGTTTATATGGTTCAACAGAAAATTTATTTAACTAACTTCTCGACTAGCTAGACATTTGAAACTTTCAGAATAGTTAAGAACACGGTGAAAATGCATTTTTTTAATTTCTTTTTGCCAATTTTTTCGGGTCCCTGCTGCCTTCGTCAGCGTTACCAGTACAAACCTTGCATCGTTTTTTAACTAACTTTCAGAAAAGCTCAGAACACGGTGATAATTCATTTTTTTAAATATTTTTAGCCAACTGTTTCGGGTCCAATGACAATGTTTTTTAACATTATGTATATTTCTAAAAGTGTATAAGGAAGTCATGTGGTGCCCACATCAGATTTTTTTAAATTCTTTTAATCTGCCTAAGGTGGAATAAGATGTAAAATCATAGAAATGATTTACCTACTTTATATACATTTCGGAGAGTATAAGAAATACAATATTAACATTTTTTGCGAAAATTATTAATGAACTAAATGATGATTAAGTTATACACATTCTTTCCGAAGTATTTATTTAAACTAAGCTGTCAATACTAATTTACGCTAATAATGCTCTTTATCATTTTTATTCATGCTTACACCGAGGAAAAAATATGTCGTCTTTATCTAGAACGAATCAGTAGACATTTTCTAAATCCCTAAACTAGAAATATACATTTAAGATATACTTTACAGAGTATACACAACTGTTGTTTGTCTCTTTCAATTTCTATGGGAAAGGAGAAGGATTAAAAAAAATAATAGTAACCTTTATTTATTGGATGGTTAGGGAATCCATGAAAGTAAAAAAAAAAAAAGACATTTAAAATGGTTTAATTATATTTCAAATTTAATTTGCCATATTGAAAAAAAGAATCCGGGTCTGAAATCTAAAAAATAAAATATGGCTCTGGTAAAAATAGTTCTATGTCAATTTTATAAATTCTAGTTCCCTTTGATAGTGAATTCAAGAAACTCCTATTAGAATTCTAGACCGTTTTCCTACATTATCGTGTACATATATCTATTCCTACATATCTATAATTTTGGTTTATGTCCCAATTCTATGGAATCAAGCGAGAATTCTCGCGATATAAAATATTTATAATATTCATAACATTGTTCCACCATCTAAAAAAGTATCGACTAGAAATTTTCGATTTTGTTTTCTTATATTTCAGCCATTGGAGTCCATAACGTTTAAAGCAACCTTTTTTTTTTTTTTTTTTTTTTTTTAAATTCTTTAAATCTTTTCCTTGTAGAATAAGATGTAAAGCCAAGCATTTCAAAAATATTTTGTTGAATGGAAGAAATTGAATACCGAGAAATTTTGCCTAAAATATTATCGAAAAGGTGAACAAATATTTCATCCTTCGAAGTTTGTAGGGCTCAAAACTATTTTTTTTATTTCTTTTTAACTCTTTTAATTTTGATTCGGGTGAAATAAAATGCAAAACAATAGAAACCATTTGCGAATATTAAGAAAATGTTTAAACATGTAAGAAATAAAATATTGGATTTTTTTTATAATTATTAGTGAAGTAAGTGATGATTAATTATTTCCCACTTCTTCTTCAGTATTTACTTAAATAAATTTATTAATTCGAATATATGCTAATAACAATTTTATCATTTTTGTTTAACCCGTTAGTGCCCAGTGTCCTCATCTAAGGACAGCTAATAAAATGGCACGTACATTTTTTGTGGTTTCTTGGAATGGTTTCTGCTTTTTAGTGACATTTATAGAGTCACTCTAAATGATTCCTGAAAGTTTTATGTGCCTACTATTAATTATTATTTCATAATTTGGATACTCCTTTTATGACTTTTCATTCGTCGCACATATCTTTGATTTTTGCGCAGGTATACTAACTTAAATCAAGTTGAAAAATAATATATGTTATAATACTTTATACTCGAGATCTTTGTCAACATATAATAGGAAATTAATCTGTTATCTCAAAGTTTTTCTATCTCGAAGTTTTCTCGCTAGAACACTAAACGCCAATAAATGAGGATAGGCTTTAAATTTAAAACTATCAGGAGAATTGTTTAAGCTAATGTATTTTACTGTCACTTGTCCATATTAATTTAGAAGTGAAATAATCAGGTAGTAATATTTTGTGAAATTGATTCAGGCGTTAACTGGTTAAGGAACTTATTCTTGAAATTGGTTGTTTTTGCCCTCTAATGATTCTAATTAATAATATACTTTATACATATTCAACTTTGGTTTGTCTCTATCAATTTCTAAGGGAAAAAGTAAAAAAAAATAATAATAGTAAAAGAGGAACTATATTACTTATTGGATGGTTAGGAGATCTATGAAGGTAAAGAATTATTTCAATTATTGAAGTCTGTAGGGTTTAACGTGATTAAAGTGTGCAAAAATAGGTGAATTTCTATACATCTGTAAGCATATAGCCAAGAATTTTACAGATGTCATTCACCTATACAGGAAGAAGGAATTTCAGAAAGCTTAACATATACAAGCAGAATACAGGGTGATCGAAAAGTCACAGAAAAAATAAAATATTTGTACTCAAAACTATTGACATGCGGTTTTCACTGAAATACGTAGAAAGACATGGAATTATTTTTAGTTAAAAAAAAGATTTATTAGCAAATTAATTTATATTTTCTTAATCAAGTGGCTTTTTGATTATAAAATTGTTATTATTAATACTTACAGTAGCGCAGAACATTCGATAACGTAACTAGGGCTATAAATGCTTAATGTGACGGCAGTCATTCATTAAAATGACCGTCAGATGTGCATTGGAAATTCTCCAAAAAAATGTTTCAGCATTTGCAATATGCCGTTATTCGATCAGGTGGATCAGTTTAAAATGTGAGAGGATACTGCGGAAACAACGAGATATGCTGATGAAAAATGTAACTAAATTTTTTCTTATATATATAAAAAAAAAAAATCTCATGCTTTTCTGTACATTTTAGTGAAAACTGCATAGACCTACAGTCAGTAGTGTGCATTTTGAAAAATACATTCTTTATTTTTTCTGCAACTTTTGGATCACCCAGTATGTATAATTATTAGTTTTGTTATTATTATTATTTTTTTAAATACACTAAGTTATACGTGTATTTTGTCCGATATCAATAGAAAATAAAATACTGTTTTCAAGTGTAATTTTCTTTCTTTCTTTCTTTTTTTTTTTTTTTTTTTTACTCATCGTCATATATATTCATATCCAATCAACAGTTATCCATTAATTCAACAGTTTTCACTACTCGAAGACGAGTGACCTAAAGGAATTAATTGATTTTAATGATACCAAATATGCCATTGTCAAAAGCATTAATCAAATGCATGGTACGTAAGAAAATACACTTCAGTAGAAAAATTAGGTTCTTAATTATCATCGAATTCGGAAATGAAATTGGAGAAAATCTTTGTTAGGTGACGTTTCGTGTTAAATCCTGGGACATTAAACAATCTGATGTAATCTAAGATTTGGAATGGCACATCATCATGTAAAATAAATCTTCATGTAAGCGTATTCTTCTATAAAGTTTTATCCTTAAAGACTAATAGCTCTTAATCACTCAAGGTCACTAGTTTAGTTAGAAATTTAAAATGATCACATTGTATTCGTCTCCAGACTTGATTCTTTTATTCCGAGAATTTACACTTTAACCATTTAAAGGCATATAATACGTAATCTCGCTGACATCCAAATCCCATGTCATTTTATGAATAAATTTGTTCCCACAATTGCTCATTACCTGATATTTTTTAATTGTTTTCACATTCAGAAAATTCATAACCGTTAAAGAACTACTCGTTTTCAAAAAAATTAAATTTTCACACTTTTAACATTTAATTTTTCAACTAGAAAATGCAAAAAATGCATTTAGTTAATTAACTCAAAAATAATATATTAAATAGTACAAATAAATAAATAAATAGAATAAAAATAAAATAAATACATAAAATAAAATAAAAAATAAATAAATAAATAAATAGAAATGAAATGAAATGAAATGAAAAAAAAAAAAAATAGAATAAATAAATAAATAGAAATAAAATGAAATGAATTAAAATGAAACAAAACAAATAAATAAAAACAAGTTCTAATTTAACAGTTGAGAATTGTTTGAATGTTAAAATGGAATAAAAAAAATAAACATTGACTAATTGGGGAAACATATTTCCCCACAGAATAACATGGGATTTCTATGGCAGCGAGGTTCGGAATTGTACGTTTTAAACATTCGTATATTTCGCCCTGAAAACAAACACATAACTTCTTTTTAAGCAACATTAATTGTTTTTTCCTTCTTTTAAACGATTGCCTATGTGTTCAATAGATGGCAGCACTATTCTGTAATTTAACAAATGATGTTTCAGAGAAAGCCATATGCAGAAGGCACTTTAAATATTTTAGTAAGCGCATGCGTACCTTTCTGCTTTGATGATGCAACCATACCTTTTTTTTTTTTACCTGATAAAGAGCCGTGCTATTATTTTGATCTAGAACAACGGTTGAGAGTTCTTGCAATTTATATTAGTTACTTTGGAAGTTATTAATTTAATAAAAATAATTATTATTTAAATTTAATTAGTTTCACATATAGATGTTTCAGTCTAAAAATTTCTCAAAAATTTATTTATTTAATTATATTTTCTCTATATATTTTATGATCAGCTATGTTTGTACTAACGATTATTGAAATTAGTTTATCAATTTTCAAAATATATTGTGTAGCAAACGTTAAAGGGTTAAAAGTTATTCAATTAGAATGTAACAAAAGCAAAATGTAACAGACATTTTAAACCCTTTTCTCTTTTTTTAATCATATAGTGTTGAAACATTTTCTTCTGCATTGAATAGATTATCAGTATTAAAAATTGAGAATGTGTAATTAATTTGTTGTCCTTCAGATCTGTTCTCCTTTGTTCTCCTCGTATCCTTCCAAACAAATATTTTTATGTAAAAAAATATGTTTCATATCGGGTATTTAATAAAATTGTAGATACTACTTTTTTAATCAATAATTGTTTCCATATTAAATTAAATATTAATCATTTTGAAACCAATTTATATAATTTCATTTTCTCCCGAATAACGTTTTTGTTTATTGGAATCTATATTAGAAATACACTATTTTGTAACAAAACTTAGCTTATTTTGGCTTTTAATTTTTAAATGTTTCTTTTTTTTTTTTTTTTTTTTTTTTTTTTTTTTTTAAATTAAAATATATATTTGTATATATATTATTGTATTTTACTGAAATATTATTGTTGTTCTATTAGAGCGTCAAAGAAAAGTCCTTATCGAGACGCAAATTGTTTTTTGGTGTCTATATAGTACGGTATCTTAAATTGGATAAATGCAGATATAGTATGCAGAATACTGTATTATAGATATTGATAGATTTAGAGTTTTTCTCTAAAACATTATGTTAATTATTTATATTTATTTTTATCATTATTATTATTGACATTGGCGCATACTTTAAAAAAAGAAGAAAATAAAACATGTATCTTTTTTTTTTTTTTTTTTTCGGATGTAAGTTTTTCCGACATTTAAATTTTTGGTTCCATGTATTGACGTCACCCGATTACGTAAATTTAGTGCAAAGTTTAATTAAAGCAAATAAATCTGACAGAGCGTGTCTATGTAATGTAAATGCATGGACCATAGTGTTAGCACAATGATGGGGTATTTTCTGTTTGATTTTTCTCTATGTCTTTAGTTGATATAGTATATGAATTGTAAGTTTAACGATTATATTGTTTTAAATGAGGGCGAAAAAGATTTAAAAAACAGAAATTTAGGGCATTCGCTACACTGTTAAAAATTTCAACAGAAAACTCTGTGTAATCTATTATCTTAAGTCTTACGTAAAATTACAGAGAAAAATAAACGGAGATGTTAAAAAACTTATTTCATACATTCAATTTAATAACTAATATTAATTTAATTAATTATTGTTGAGAATATATTTCGAACTTAGAATACTTTTTCTAAAGTAGAAACAGTCCTTTTTAATTTTAATTAAAAAATTAAATAATAAAGTTAGGTAAAAATACAGAATAAAGATTGAGAATCTCGATTATTCACTTTTAACTAAGAATTACTGTAAATTTACAGAGACTCTGGATGAATATTTACATTAAATTTACAGAAATTTTTAACAGTGTATGCTGTTTTTGAAATTATATATATATATATATATACACCCATTTTTTTTTTTTACCTTTTTTTCCTTTTAACGGAACTCTTTGGTGATTTTATTTTATCCTTTTTCTTTTTTCTCTCAAATGTTGACTGTTACTAATAATTCAATGTTTTTGCAAACTCTCTCATCGTTAGGCTTATGTGTTATGTTAGTGTCATTTCTCTTCTGCGTAAGTACTTTAACTTGTTTTACTAATCATTGGTACTCAAATTAATTTAATACTGTGACTAATTTTAATCGACATAAATCTCAATTAAAATTTATTTTATATTGGTATTTTCATCTATCTTTTGTCTGCTGAGTGTTACAATGGTACTAAAAAATTTCAAATTATATATATATATACATATATATATATATATATATGCAATATTTTACAGAAATTCATTTACTTTATTTGTATTCCATACATTTTATAGAACAAAAATTTTGTAAAGTTGTTTTAAGGCAGTCTTACAACCCACAATTAACGAGAATACACGTTTTACAAAGTAAATCATTTTACAAAGTTTATTTGTGATGACGCTATCTTCTTATATTCTCCAAGTAACTGTAACGTATTTACAATGATACAATTTACATTAATGTGCTTACAATAAAATTTCAATTGTTATTTATTATTCATTTCAACTTAAGCTCAGTTAATTAGTAATAAATTATGTAGTTTTATATTTAATTTTTAATTTTTTGCATTTAATTTCATGTTTGCCATTTTTAGAACAATCAAGTCCCATTATATAGATTAATCATTTGCTTATAAACTTGAAAAAGTGCTCATATAAAAAAATTAAGGTTACTTTAAAGATCTAGCTTCTAATAATAAAAATAATCAAATCAAGCTCTTTTTGTCCCACTCTAATCACTAATATATATCTTACCTTTTACCCGATGATATAACTTTAAAATGTTTATTATGCATTAAAGGCTACATTTTTTTTTATATACTAAATATCATATTTCATACTGCATTTATATGAACTTTTATTATAAATGCGTGCAGAGTATTTTCAGTAATATTAAAAAAATAAAATAAAATCGTTTTAAAAACAGTCCTACTTTCTTTAATAAGTATTAAACTTATTAAATAATTTCAAGTCCCAAATAATCATTTTCAAGAGAAGTAGGCGTAAAATCAAGAAAAAAAATTCTTGAAATTTTGATTAAGAAATAATAATAATAAAAATAATAAGGATCAAAGAAAAAATATCCAACTTTTTAAACTATTTTAAAAATTTCAACATAAACGTCAATAATTACAAAGTATTAGGGCAATCATAGCAAAAGCATTTAAATAAATTAATTTAATTAAAAGAAACAAGTTTCAGGAGATTTATATTGCATCATGATGTAAATTACGACTTTTTGAAGTATTGAAAAAAAAAAAAAAAAAAAAAAACTGCAAGCTAATAAAAAATAAATTAATAAAAGTGAGAAACCCGATATCATTAATTAATAAGCATTGAATCTCTTCATAATTGCCTGAGAAAATATGCATACATTGTTCGCGTCAATTTTAACGATGATGAATAACAATTAGCATAATCTATTACTAACGCATGCGCAAATGGCAATAGAAGCAAATGCGCAAATCCTGAAGCTCACTTAATATTAATCTGATCTTGGTATTATAATGTGAATTAACGTGAGCAAATTATTTATAGCAATCTAAGGGAGATTCACCTCCTGCGTATAGACATTTGCGCATTGATTCTCATCCCCCCCTTTAATACTGTCTACTAAAGTGCTTTTAATTTTTTCCCCACCCCAATCTGTCTTTCTTACATCTTCTAAATAGAAATGTATTCCAGATTCCCCATGAAAAGTTGTTTAAGAAGCAATTTTTTCTCGCCCCCCCCCCCCTCCCCTCCAATCTGGTGCAACCTGAAAATGCTTCCAGGCGGTGTTGGATAAGATAGTAACCAGAATGGTAAAATTTTGCAAATTTTCTCTCTGATGAACTTTATTTCTACCTCCCGGGGGGGGGGGGGGTTGTGGCTGAGCCTCTCGGGATACGTGACATATTGAATTTTACCACCCTCCCCCCATATGAAAGAATTGAACTTAAGTACTTCATATCCCTGGAGGTTAATGATGTCAGCATCTTTTGCGGATGGCCAGAGGTTGTATCTCCAGATATATTTATACACGTCTGCGGTTTGTCTCTTTTCATGTCCTCTGACACACGAAAAAGGGAATAATCGAATTTTACTTATTAGATAATTAGGGATTCAACGACGATGTAAGTTGGTTAAGTTTCATCTCACATTGGTAACGTTATTAAGGCTCGGTTAACGACTTTAGTTCTTTCAGAAACCTCGAGGCAGCGAGCATTATGTGGTCATAAATGTATTGATTAAAAGAAACAAAGAATGCGGATGCACTAAAAAAAATTTTCATGGAAGGGAAAAAATGTTTAAAAAAAAATGTTTGTTTTAAATATTAATTTTTATCTAAAAAAAAATTATTATTATTATTACTTTTTTTTTTCACAATTCTACTTTATTTATTTATTTATTTATTTATTTATTTATTATTATTATTATTTTTTTTTTACTGTTATTTTTGAGATATTTTTATACTTTCAGATATTTTACCTTGTATACCTCGAGAAAAGAAAAATGATGTAAGAATAATTTACCTTACAGAAAAAAAAAAAAAAAAAAAAAAAAAAAATCAGAAAGTGTTATAATTATTTATAGAATTATTGCAAATAAAATCACTTTTAAAAAATAGCAAGTAAATTTGTATTTACATAATTACGTAACATAATAAACCCTGAAATATATAAGTAAGAGTGAGTGGTAATGAATGGGAAACTATTAGTATATGAAAAAAATATTTGCAGGAAATAATTTTTTGATACTGTCAATAGATAGAACTACTTGTATTATCTATTCTATTCGTTTGTGAGATGCTATCTTTGGAGTAGAGTAGGATGATCAGAAGCCTATTAAAAAAGTAAGTTTTCCCCGTTACCGTACAATTTTGCCATGACAACTGTTACTTTATGCAAGTCTTTATTAACCTATTTATAAATGTTAAGATATATTTAGATGTTATTTTAATTTAATGTTCTACAGTAAGGTGAATATATATATATATATATATATATATAGTCGTCAGAAAAAGTATCCAAGCACTAGCAAAAATTCTTATATAAAAAATTACTCTTAATACTGTTTTGTTAAATAAATCCTTGTCTAATAATGTTGACTAAGAACATGATTCTACAATGATATAGTTAACAAAACAGTATTAAAAGTACATTTTTTACATAGGAATTTTTGCTAGTGCTCGGATACTTTTGCTGCCGATTGTATATATATATATATATATATATATATTGGCAACTTTTTGTGTCATTCTTTCCTCTATGTTAAATTCAGTTCTATATTTTAGTGTGCTGTTATTGTTTTAGTTCTATTAATTGCTAAATTTTAAGATTAAATTTTATTACGTTATCTATTATTTATTTATATATATATATATATATATATATATATATATATTGGACCACCTTCGGTCCACCTCTGGACCATAAATACGAATTGTATCTATTTCTATCTTCTTAAATATATAAACAAACAATTGGCTGTTACAGATTGAAAAAAAAAAAAGTGTTGTTTAGAAAGTAGTTAGCGGTCATTTCAAAAGAAAAATTTTGATACAAGTAATGACGAGAAGGACAGATTTCCCTTTCAGGATGAAGCTGAATAGGAATTAAATAAGAGCTAGAATATGAAACAGAATTTAACATTATATTTCATCGTAAAAAAGAAAATGGTTTAAATTTTTCTTCCGCTACAATAAATCCCAGTGTTCTAAAATTTAAAGAATTATTAGAAAAGTACAGGAACCAATAAATAGTGGAATTTTATATGCTAACACAGCGGTGTTGTATCAAATTTGATAGATATAAATTTCGTTTAATCATAAATTCTAACCTGTTACTACTTTATTATGCGTACTAAACTCATATTTCTATAGAAGCCGAACTTTTGAATTTTTAAATCAGATTTGTTACCACTATTTTTCATTGGAAATGTATCATACTTATGTTATACGCTTTCTAGGGAGCGCTGCCCCTTACTCGCTCCGCTCACCAACTCCTAAGGTAGGATTCACCTTCCCCCACCAGATTCAATTTTTTTCTGCGGGTCTCTACCCACCTATTCGGAACTTTGCTTTTCATTGAATAGAAATATTAATAATACATAACACAAGGCAAAAGCAGAACAATATGATATAAATTGTAATATTACATTGAAATACACAGTATTTAATGCTATATTTGTTTTTAAATGAAATACAGTCGGCAGCAAAGTTATTGAAGCATAAATCCACATTATATATATATATATATATATGTAGTATATGAGCTGGGCGTCTAGGGGTGGGGCATTGATGAGTTGCGATTAAGATAACTAAAAACATTTATTACGTTCACAACACAGTTTACACAAAGATAAAATGATAATAATAGCAGGGTTTCCATCAATAACATTTGCTGGTTTCGAGGCCTAATACACATAACAAGCTCTCTTCATTACTAGGACTAACAGAAAGTAACATATATGAGCACTGACTCGCTCTACAATTCACATTAGTACCTACGCGTACTATTTCTAATAAGTGAGATTATGGTATAGAGCTCTCCATGGCTCTACACACTTATACAGAGCACAACAAGCTCTAATTAGCAGAAAAATGAGCCTGTCAGCCTACGCGCTGAAGGTCTCAACCGATCTCCACTGCAGCCGGATCTCAACTCCTCCGTTTGTCATCTCGTTCAATGATACGCATCCGAGGCAGCGCCATCTGTAGGCTGTGCACGGAACTTCCCACAACGCTCTGCCATTCTGATGTTGCGGTGACCTCACCGTAAACCAACCTGGGATACTAAAGGATATCTGCAAAATACAATTAAAAGAAAAAAAAACAAAAAAGAGAAACAGACATTAAAAAAAATTATGTACATAAAAATTCACAGTTAACTTTTTCTGTAATGTTTATCAGTCCATTTAGTTCAGTCTATTTAGTTTGTGGACCATAATTTCATATGGTCTGCAGAAGTACTAGTATGTATAGGTCCTTCGTGATCGCCTATCTTCTCGACTTCATATCTGTCTTTGTTCTTTACTCGCACAACTTTATAAGGACCTAAGAATTTTGGTCTTAGTTTCATGCCGGTTCCAAACTGAGTTCGCTGGATGGCAACTAGATCATTAATTTTATATACATGGGCTTTCTTTCTCTTCTTATTGTAATATCGGCGATTTTCTTCTTGAATCTTAAGAATGTTTTTTCTTGCTTCTTCACGAATGGTGTTAAGATTATCAAGCATGGAATTTATCCTTTCCTCTTCGAGAAGTTCTAGTATTCTCTTATCTTCTTTCCTTCTCATTGTTACTCCAGTGAGTAGTTCAAAAGGAGTTCTTTTGGTACTTCTCGATGTGGTGGAATTAATAGTTCTCTGAACAGCCTCAACAAACTTGTACCACTTGTTAGGGTCATTTATACATAACTTGGATAATACAGGAATGATTGTTCGATGAAGTCTCTCAATTTGACCATTCCCTCTTGGGATTCCAGTTGTGATGGTGTCATGTTCGATTCCCTCTGATTTACAGTAATCTGCAAACTCCTTAGATATGAACGCAGGTCCACGATCGGATATTATTCTTGCGGGGTTACCAAAAATAGCAGCTTGCTGTTTTAATTTTTGCAAGGCGTCTGCTGAAGAAGTTGATTTGACTGGATATAGCCACGAAAATTTACTAAATCCGTCGATTACTGTAAAAATGTGATTGTAGTTTTTGTTGGTGGTCGGTAATGGACCCACAAAATCGATGTGATACGTGGATAATGGTGTATCTCCTTTAGGGATAGGGTTCAAAAAACCTTCTCCTTTTCCCTGTTTCTTATTTACGAGAATACATTCTACGCAACTTTTTACAACGTTATCTACGCATTTTTTCATATTAGAAAAATAGTAATCTCTTTTTACTAATTCTTCAGTTTTATTAGCCGAAAAATGTCCTAAGGCATGACATTTCTTTACGACCTCAAGTTGCATGATCTCTGGGACAATTAGTACATCCCTATCATTTAACACTTTATATAAAACATTATTTTTTAACACATATTCGTCATTTTGGTTTTGTTGTAAAAGAGATTTCACAGTATTGATAAACTCATCATTTTCTTGAGCAGTAGCAATACGATGAGTAAGGGTATCAGTATTTACAGCCATTACAGGGTGTCTGCTAAGAGCGTCAACATGCTGCATTTGTTTACCAGGACGGTGTTCTACTTCGTAGTCGAATTCCTGTAGCAGGAAAGACCACCTGGCTACCTTAGGTGTCAATTCACGTTTATCTAAAGTTTTAGTGAACGCTTGACAGTCAGTATAAATTTTAAATTTACTACCTAACAAATAGTTCCTAAATTTTTTAAGGGCTTCTACTATCGCTAACACTTCTAACTCATAACTACAGTATTTTTCTTCTTGTACAGAGGTCTTTTTACTCATATAATGGATTGGATAGTACTGTCCATCGTCATCTTGTTGTAATAGGATTGCACCGAATCCTAATTTAGATGCATCTGTATGAACTTCTAACTTATAGCCTTGCTTAAAAAGGTGTAAGACAGGTGCATTAGATAAAATGTCTTTAAGCTTTTGAAAAGCTAATTTCTGCTCTTGCTCGAATTTAAATGGAGTGGAAGCACGTAATAAGTCACTGAGTGGTCTTGCTATGTTGGCATATGAACGAATAAATTTTCTAAAGTAACCCGTTAAACCTAAGAAACTCTGCACTTCCCTAGCATTACGGGGTTCTGGGAAATTTTGTACTGCGAGAGTTTTTTCTACTGAGGGTTTAATCGTGCCATTCTCAATTATGTGACCTAAGAAATCGATCTTACGTTTCAAAAACTGACATTTCTTTAAATTTAACTCTAGACCAAATTTTGATGCCGTTTCTAACACACGTTTTAATTTATCTAACCCTTCATTCTCATCTTTAGATGGAATAATTATATCATCTAAATAAATAATTACAGTACCATCTTTTAATAAGTCTTTAAACACATAATTTACATATCTTTGAAATACTAAGGGACTATTACATAATCCATAGGGAACTTTTAGAAACTCATACTGGGCATTATCGGTCACAAAAGCTGTATATTTCCTACTTTTTTCCTCTACATCAACTTGTAAAAACGCATTCTTTAAATCTAGTGTCGAAAAAACTTTACCCTCCCCTAATCTATCAAATAAATCTTCAATATTTGGCAACGGGTATTTATCTTTAATTATTTTCTTATTTAAAGCACGATAATCACAGCATAACCTTATTCCTCCATCTTTTTTCCTACACACCACTATTGGCGAAGCATAATTTGATGTACTTTCTCTAATTATACCATCCTTTAACCATTGGTCAATTTGTCTATCCACCTCTGATTTCTCTACAAATGATAATCTGCGAGAGCGTGAGCACACTGGTATATCATCAGATAAAATAATGGACATTTTTAAATCAGTACTTTTTGTTTTAACTGGCTTATAACTTTTTATTAATTCGCTTAATTTCTCTTTTAACGACTTATCTAAAATATAACTGACATCGAATTTTTCTTCTTCTGAAAAATTGCACATACTTGAAAAAAAAGTATCTATTTCATTTTCCTTTCGATCGAATACAGGAAAAGAACACTCATTTGCTTCATCGAAATTGCTTTCCCCCGAATTTAGAAGACTATCTTTCCCCCCTACGCTGGAACTCGAAACATCTGCTTCCTCTTTATTTTGTTGTTTCAAAATATGAAAGATATTATTAGGCAGAATTACGTCGCATGTCAAATTGTTGCATAAAGCACCGATTATGTTTATTGAATCATGATTAGGTAAAGATATTTTAAATTCAGTCAGATTTGCATCTTTCTTTTCATTAAAGCAGCTAACTAGAGTGGTTGAAGAAATAACATTTTTAGTCTGTGGAATGCTATTTTTATTTACAATTAGAATCGAAGAACCCGAATCTTTTAACCCTTTAAGTGGAATATCATCCACTAAAATATCAACATATTCGAGCTCATTAACAATTAGGTTAATCGGACTCGTTTCGGATTGAACTACTGAATTCGTAGGAAGATTTTCACGGAATTCTTTTTTCTCCGAAATACGTTTAGGACACATTCTAGCGAAATGAAATGTTTTCCCTTTTGCACCACAAATATAACACATTCTTTCATGCTTTTCGTGAGTTTGATTAGATACCGAATTACGTACTATGGGATCTTTATTATTATAATGTGTCTTTCTAAAAGGAGTTTTGTTTACAAACCGCTTATTCTCTGAACTTTCGTTTCGCGTATTATTATTAGTTTCAATTAACGATTTGCCTCTAGAAGAGTAGAATAAATCACACTCCCGACCTAATTCGTTGGGTTTAAACCAATTTTGACCTTCTCGAACACTAATATGTTCCTTAGTTCTAGAATCCAACGTTTCATATATTTTATCGGAAACTATAAGATCACACAATTGTTTAACATCGTTAACCCCTCTCAATCTACAATAGTAATCAAAAGAAGCGCTTAGACGTGAAGCGAATTGGACATGAGATTCTGAAGGATTACGCAACGCATTTTTAAAATTACTTAAACATTCACGCGGCGTTGGTTGGAACTGTCTTAAAATTAATTCCTTAACTTTTTCATAATCGTTAATTTCTTCGGTGGTTACGTACGCAAGAACCTGATTACATTTATCTCCCAATAAATTAATCAATATTTCCGATTTAAATTTAGGGGGTACATTTTTAGAAACGAATGCTTTTTCAAGGGATTGAAAAAATAAGTGCAAAGCTTCCGGTTTCTCAGGTACTGAAATGGTTAATGTTCGAATACTTCTAATTAAATTTTCTAATGATTGTGAAGTAGTTTCTGAATTTGATTGCTCAACATTATTACTAGAATTATTTGCTGCAGCCTGTAACTTTAAATTCTGTAACTCTATTTCTTTTTCTAACTGGGATAATTTAATTCTTTCTATCTCAATTTTGGTTTGTTCTTCTACAGATTTCAACTTTTGTTCTTCTACTAACATTTTAATAACACCTCTAACAAATTCTAAATCATTTTTATAAATATCAGAACTCTCAATTAAAGTTTTGATTTCAAGTACCTTAGCTTCCGCCGGAACAGTTAGGCCTAATTCTTCAGCAATTGTTCTTAAATCTGCTTTTCTAATGCCTTGTAACACGTTTTGGGCCATTATAACTCTAAATAATTACTTATACCAAAAAATATTTCAATATTTCTACCAAATTAATATCATACTTAAATAGGAACAAAATAATATGAGAACATATTTCTTAAAAATGATTCTATGCTTTTTGTTCTCAAATCAAAATTATCATGATTTTTAAATAACCACCTGCAGAACAATTTGTAATATACAACAGAATACTTAGATCATCTTATATATTTCTTAATTATTACACATATTTCATATAATATCACCATTATTGTTATTGTTCTCTATTTAATAATTGTTATCACTTTCGTTTTAAAATAATATTGTTATAATATTGTTAAAATATTATTGCAAACAGTAATAAGCAAAATTATAAAAGATTACTCAGAATATTTTTTTCAATCATAATTCTTATTTTTATTCATTCTTCTCAAGTTATATTATTTATTTTATTTCATCACACATTGAAACCAAAAGTGTTCTCAAAAGTATTTCACCATTAATTTCTAATTCAAAATAGTAACTCAAACTCTTTTTGCTCAATATATGCATTAATCATTATTATTCACTATCAAACACAATGATAAATATATAACAATAACAGTTACCTTTTATAACTTGTTGGTGGTAATATCGCGGAAGAGTCCCCACTTGTAGTATATGAGCTGGGCGTCTAGGGGTGGGGCATTGATGAGTTGCGATTAAGATAACTAAAAACATTTATTACGTTCACAACACAGTTTACACAAAGATAAAATGATAATAATAGCAGGGTTTCCATCAATAACATTTGCTGGTTTCGAGGCCTAATACACATAACAAGCTCTCTTCATTACTAGGACTAACAGAAAGTAACATATATGAGCACTGACTCGCTCTACAATTCACATTAGTACCTACGCGTACTATTTCTAATAAGTGAGATTATGGTATAGAGCTCTCCATGGCTCTACACACTTATACAGAGCACAACAAGCTCTAATTAGCAGAAAAATGAGCCTGTCAGCCTACGCGCTGAAGGTCTCAACCGATCTCCACTGCAGCCGGATCTCAACTCCTCCGTTTGTCATCTCGTTCAATGATACGCATCCGAGGCAGCGCCATCTGTAGGCTGTGCACGGAACTTCCCACATATATATATATATATATATTGAAAACCTTTTCAAACATTGAATAGATGAAAACAAGAAACATTGAAAAAGATAAAACAGAAAACAGAAAAAAGAGATTTTGACTATCATTGCTATTTTTTATCTGTAACTTACTTTTTTATAAACAACATAAGACTAAGATCATGCCTCAATAAATATTTACTTAACGAAACAATATTAGATGTACATCTTATGCATAAGAATTATTGCTAGCGCTTCAATAATTTTGGTTCTGACTCTAATAAATCAAAAGTCTGTTTTAATGTATGACAACTGAATAACAATTTGCCAGTATTTTGAGTGGAAACATATGCTAGATAGACACACAAAATTAACAACGACGGGAAAAACATTTTTTTCTTTCTGTTTTAAAGAATAGGGAAAAATTCGTATGTTCTAAACCATTTAGCATTACAGCTTTAGTGTATAACACCCTTGGAGACTTTTAAATTTTTGTCACTATTTGACAATTGCATTTTTCTTCTTTTTTTTTTTTTTAGTTTATTTAGGATAACATGTAATATTTTATTTCTAACGTACAGCTAGATTTAAAATGGTCTTGTACCAGTAAAAATGTAACTTTTTAATGTGTATTTTTTTCTAAAATGTGATTTAGTGAGACATATCGAAAATAAATAACTTATGTGATTATTGTAATAATTTAAAACATTTTATTATTATTTTTATTATTATTATTATTATTATTTAACCATTTTATAATTAATCTATATATTTAAGGCATGGCTAGAGTTAAAACGGCTATCATGGTTGCGGAAGTTAATTCCTTGGCGAAAAACATCCGAGCAACTTAATTTCTCAATTTTAAAAATCGCTAAATTAGTCTTACTAAATTAGTTATGCGTTAAAGATTTTTCCATGTAGCCAATTGTTTAAATATGTTTTGAGTTAAAAGCCAAATATTTATATAATGTGATCTAAGTTGTTGTATCTTAAATTTCATTTTAAACTTTCTAGGCTTAACTTAAAACTCTATAGCAATAGTTGTTTAACTTAATCATGATATTTAGTACTAAATCTTTTTCACCTGACGTCAAAATAAGATTAATAAAATATAAAGTAATTTTCTGGATTAAAATTTTGCCTAATATTTTAAAAATATCGGTTACTTTTAAATGTTTTAATGCATTTTAAAGTTTGTGGAAGTTAAAAATATTTTCAAATACATTACTTTATTCTATTGAATAAAGAATAAAGAATAGAAGATATTATTAAAACTATCCTTTAATCCCAACTAACTTAACGTTCAAAGTTGTTTCAAATGAATAGCATATTTCAAGTATAAATTAACTTGATTTATAAAATTAACTAAATGCGTTAGAAATAATCATCTCAATACAAGTATGATAGTCATGTTAATTAAAATCTTCTGACAATTTTTATTAATTGTCTTTTTAAATTAAGAATATTTTTAGATAAATATTTAAAATCAATTTATTCATTTTTATTTATATAGTCAGTTCTAATTTGTGAATTTAAATTCACTATCACTTTATGCTTCACTGTTATTAATACTTCATCACTTAAGATCTCAGTTGGTTTCTAAAGTAAATTTACACAGCGATGTTTTCAACATTACAATGTTTTGCCATTAATGCTGGTTAAATACGGAAAATGTGTTTAAATAAATATGAGTATTTCCAAATTATACACTCTCTGAATGTATACTGCAAAATGTCTAAATTCTGATTACATGTTTATTACCTATTACAGATAATACTAAACATTTATATATATATATATATAATTTAAATTTCAAATTAACGTGTGATACATTACTTATTATATTACGTGTGATATATTACTTATTATGTATTTTATTATGTGTGATATATTACTTAATAATAAAAGGTATACCTTTAAAAAATATTTGTTAACAAAGTTGAAATGATTACAAGAGTGAAAATAGATAAAGAATGGATAGAACATCTAATACATTACGTCGCATAAAAAGGAAGAAAAAAAAAATGCGTTACATCATTGTATGACCCAGAAACTGAAAGCTGCGAAAAAAGAACGCACACAGCTGCGCTTTATTTATTTATAGATTAATATAAAACGAAATTACCAGTAAAAGCCTAGTAATACGTCTAAATGAGTCAAATTAGCAACTTTTTTTACCTTTCATCATATCAAATTTTATATACATTATCCCTGTTGCACATGGCATTACTCTTTAACTGAAGTCCATTAACACTGAAATAATCCGCTTGCAGAATTATGGTGATAAATGATTCATCGATGTATGACAGCGCACTAAATAATCGATTCAGCGCACGAATCTTCCAACGTTTTCGTTCAAATTATTATAAAAGCCAGGGGTTATTCTTTCTTGAGAAAAAGTAATCACAGCAAATTACAAAAGAGGTTTTGAAGATTGGGGAACAGATTTTGACAAGGCCTCACCTCTTATGCAACCCTCCCACCTTCATAAGGGAAACGGTGAGCTTGAGGCTGGAAAAAAAAAATAGACTTAAAGGGTTTCTCATTAGACCAATAGGTCTGCCACACCCTGATAACTGGTAGCTGAAGAACCAGGTGTAGCTAGGGTATACAGAGATTTCCTCTGCAAAAGATGAGTGATTTCATCAAGCAGAGTGAAGTACGAAAGAAGTGGGAGGGGAGGGTAGTAGATTTTAGGGAAGGAGATTCACTCAAAAATTTTCTTTAAATAAATTAGAAAGTTAAGGCTCAATTAATTGAAGGTTATTTAACCCTATCGATATGGAATCACATTCTTCCGAGAGATGTATTCACTGGTGAATTTCATATGCAACTGTAACGTTCATTAAATTTTAAGTAATAAAATTTCAATAAGCTTTTGAAAAATATCTCAACATATTTTGTATTAATTATCAATTTGATTTCTAAGAACATTTGCATAAATTCATAGTATTTTGTTTAATGTTAGAGTAAATAAATCTTCCTTTAAGAATTTGTTTTTTTTGCCTCAACATTTAATACAGTAGAAATGAGTTATTGCCTAAAAACAGTATAATATATAACCTTAGACTAATGAATAATACGTAAGAAACCAAGGAATATATTTATTAATGTATTCACTGTATTTAATAGTGTACCCATCAAATAGCAGAAAATTAATAATTATGCGCATATACAAAGTATTTAACAAAAATTGAATAATTTATCAGCTTGTTTTTCATGTATTTTAAAGAGTACCCTTTAGAAACATTAAACAAGGTTTTCGTTGTTTAGATAAATCGACCTTCTTGAAGCTTCCAGGTTTTGAAAGAAAAAAAATAACTTTAGGCCAAAGGTATTAGAAACAACCGTAAATAAATAACTTTGTAGATTAGTACCATTAATTGAAAACACTCAAAACAACAACAACAACAACAACAAAAGTATTTGTGCAGCATCAAAGCGACCACAGATAAAATCAGGAAGAGTGTGGCAAAAATAATAAGATAAATAAAGAAAACTTATATTCGTAATAAATACTGGTGTAATAAGAATAATAATAATAATAAAAAAAAAAAAAAAAAAAAAAGGGGGGGGGGGGAACATTGCCAGTAAGTAGTAAAATGATTATTTTTAAAAAATAATGAAAAAGGGAAAAGCACACGAGCTGAGAAAAAGTTACACGAGTAACTTTAACATCTAACATGAAAGGCATTGAAGAAAGATTTTTCTATTTATTTAATATTTATTGTTTTTGTTTATTATCACTTTTTTAGTATCAGACCTCCGGTACATTTTCGGACTGTGAATAAAGCCACTTTGTTAAAAATTTAGTATAGAAAATGTATATTATAAATTCTGTCGTTAGTTGTAGAAATATTAGCAAATGAGATTTGGTGGAATGTACCATTTACCAGTACAAACAATATTTATGTTACATTAGCGCACTTTCTTATTATCTCAACACACACTTTAATACATTTTTACATAAATATAATACAAAAATAATAACGCGAATATAATACTCAGGAAATTTTCTTTCTAGTGACAATTTGTAAAACAACATTATTAGTGACGTGTGTGAAATGAAGTAGAATAACAAATGGCTCAGAATTTTGACAACATATGATGCTGAATTATTTTCACCAATAATTTTATTTTAATTTCAGTAGGTGAGGGCAAATTAGCATCATGTCAGGTCAATTAAAGCTGAATTAATGATGAACCAGGCAAGATAGTTTACCAGATATATTATTGCTTATAGAAAGAAAATTTTCATTCAGTAAGAGTTGCAAAAAACTGCTTTGTCTTTTCGATGAAAAGTTTAAATCGAAGTCTTGCTTTGTTTAATCAGCGCATCATGTAAAACCTTTTTTTTATATTTACATTATAAATATTTTAATTGAGACTCTGATTTTTTTCTATTTATCTCTCTAGTTTCCTTGATGATTTGATTTCATATTTGATTTCATTTCTCATTAAAATGGTTTTGCTGCTCGATCGGGGCATGAACAATATATATTTGCTATTGTTAGCTATATTGTTTTACGAAATCGTTGCAGCTTTCACAGCTTTATGAAGTGCATGCTCCCTGATGATATAATACTTCTATTTTTAAGCATTTTTTTTATCCCAATTATTAATCCATTTTTTATTCCAATTATTATTTCTGAGGTCCTTTATTTATTTTCTCCGTCATTATGTTTAATGGTCCAACTCAATGGTTTTTACTCAAGTGGGCGTATGCAATTTAAATTGTTTTTGTCTGTTATTGGATCTTAGCATGTATCGCAACATTTCTGTGCTAGTTTTAGCAATTTGTTAAAATCAGTTTTATTTTTGTTGTGTTGGTATTGACTGTGTGTATTGATTGTGTTGGTATCTATTAAATGCCAAAATATTAAGGTTAAATTTTATTAAGATATCAATCATATATATATATATATATATATATATATATATATATATATATATGTGTGTGTGTGTGTGTGTGTGTGTGTGTGGATAATGATATATATAACATTATAGCTCTTTAAAATTTTAAATAATGTTTATATGTATAAATTATAAAGATTTATATAATTATAAATATTATTTGTCATTTATTTTACCTTTTAACGTTCAGCGTCCTGTACACGAAAATGTCATTTTCAATTCCTAATGGCTAAACTTCCTCCCAGAATTTTTCAGCAAATTTTTATTTTTAGAACTTAGCAGAAAAAGTCATTTATTTATTTTCTATTACTTTTGTTCATGCATTCTGGGAGCTGTTTATATTAAATGAGAGTAACTTCCTTACCTTGACCATCAAAGGGTTAAAAAAAATCTTTTATTAGATTGCTTAATCTTATAGTGTTAATCATCTGGTAAAACGGTCTCAACTTCAATATTTTTCTATAATTCATTTACAGTTTTAGAACAAAAAGGACGTTTTATAATAATTCATGTTATAGAAAAAAAAAAGTGTTTATCTACAGTCCTTAAATTGATAAATTAATCATTATCTATATATATATATATATATTTCCTTTTTCTTATTTAATTTCTTTCTTTAAATGTTAATAATAATAATAATAATAATAATAATAATAATAATAATAAGTGTATCATTAACAGAAACTGCAGGGAAAAAAAAAAAAAAATGGAAAGGAAATATCTCGAATACCATACTGCTCATCTTTAAGTTGTAATCTAATTCGGGAAATGAAAATTAGTAGATTCTAATCAAAGCTAATTAACTTTCTTTTTCGTAAAAGAAATACACTTAGATTTCAAATTAAAACTTTCTGATATAAGTTAAGATTTTTATCTCTACCATATACCGGATATGGTAATATATCATTTACTCCAGGATACTAAAAAACTTGATGTTCCATGTTTCTAATTAAAACATATTTTTAGGTGTAGAACATTAAGTTTTCACGTTATTTAAAACATTATAGGCCGCTAGGTGAATCCCACTGAAAGTTTTTAATTTTTCATATATTTTGGGTCTCAATGGGCATTTCTAAGCACATGTAGTTAATAAATATATATATCTATATTAATAAAATCAGAGTTTTGTCTGTAAATTTGTCGGAATCGAAAAAATTTGCGATATCTTCACGTTTTACACCCCATGAAAGCCGAAAATGACTTCAGAAAATTTTGCCTGTGTGTGTGTGTGTCATCGTGTCCGAATGTCGCTTTTTTTGTCCGGGCATCACTTGAGACCGGCTGGACGGAATTCAACGGCGCTTGGCAGGAATTTAGGTCTTCACCCAACTTAAAATTATATCTATCAACTTCTCAGAAATTCCCCCCCCCCGTTCCCCCCTAGGGGGTAAAAGACTAAAACACGTTTGTCCGGGCATCACTCGAGAACGGCTGGACGGAATTCAACGGCGCTTGGCAGAAACTTAGGTCTTCACCCAACTTGAAATTATATCTATAGAAATTTTCAAAATTATGATTAGTGTTTAAATTGTGGGTAAAAAACGCCTGCGCATGCGCCATAAATATTTTTTCACTAAAATGCTTTGAATGGAAAAATAAAATATAAAAATAATTTTTTAGTTGAAGACTTTTGTATTCGCGTGATTCGCAACTACAAATTATGAAAAGATTGAAATGAAGTGTTGCCATCTAAGTTTCATACTTTAGTTAATTTTAAAAAATCTAATTGTCGTATCGAAAAACTGTTTACACCCCAGGATTCAGAAAAATCACCTCTTTCATTTGGTACTGAATTTGTAATGATAGGTCTGATATTTCTAATTTATTTTTCCCTTTATCCGTTTTTCCGTTGCCACTTAAATTTCATACTTTAGTTATTTTTTAAAAATCTAATTGTCGCATCGAAAAACTGTTTAAACCCCTGGATTCAGCGAAATCGCCCCTTTCATTCGGTATCAAATTTATAAATATAGGTCTGATATTTCTAATTTATTTTACCCTTTTTCCGTTTTCAACCCAGATTCGATATGGAACAGCTTTAGTATTGGATCCCTTTGGCAAAATTTGAAATTCGGCACCGAAGTAGCTCGGACGTTTCTCGCCAAGATCTTTAATTGCACAATTGAGATAGCCAATTCAGTTCATCGCAAAAATGGCTTAAAATATTTAAATTCACCAAAGGGTTCCGATACTTAAGCTGTGCTTTTTGTATTTATTTATTTATAATACTGTCTATTAAAGACTTCTGTGGTCACGAAATTTGGTGTGTAAATTGTTTGTATGCATCCGGCACTTATTGTAACTGCATTTCACAAAATTCGAAATCCCCCCCCTCACTTCTCGGAGTCGGAGGGCAATAAACATGTGTAAAAACATGTTTTTCCGTTTGAATTCGCTTTGAATTATCTTAGAATGGCGAATTTTGGTGTGTGGATATTGATTAAGTGTACGCATTATGTACATTAGTGGGATTTTGCAAAACTTCGAACTCACTCGCTGAGGGTGGGGAAGTAAGAAGTGGGTAAGTTGTGCTGAAGACAGTGGGGACCCAGACTCCTCACATTGGGAGCGAGAAAACCTCTACCAATCACAGCGAGAACTTAGGTTATTAATAAAGATATGACATTTTGAGAACTCATTTAAGTTTAATGTCCAGCGAAGCGGGCAAAGCCTGCTAGTATATATATATATATATATATATATATATATATATATATATATTGTTAGAAGATATGACATGTTTCCAAAATGAGAGATTTGACACCTAATTGGTGTAGGACTGATATTGAAAAACTATTAAACCCTTTTAAATTAGTTTTTTTATCCCTGTTTATTATAATTTTAGAAAAGAACTGCTTCATTTCATATCTATCGTTTTAAACACCTGCACTCAAATGAGCTATTTTTGCTGATATTTTGGAGAAAAACAAACATCTTTCTTTGAATAATAGAAAAAAAAATAGAAGTTACATTACAAATTTTTGGAAAATATTAACAACAAAGCTAGGCACTTCAATATTTAATATAAAAAATTAAAAAATACATTTATCTTAATTACTTGCAGAGAAAAAAATAACGTGGTGTGTCACTCACACGACTTTCTCTTACCCTGAAATTTAATACTATAAATACATGTTAGAGATTAAGAGGTAACATAACGAGTACTGTTATGTAAACCTATGTTAAAATAATTCAAATTAGGCTTCGGAAGAGTTTTATATGGTAATTAGTTCTGTGTGAGAAGGGCTACCGCACCCTTCAACCCCCGTTTGCTATTGTACCTATATTTATATAGAATTTAAATCTGTTATTAAAATTAAAGTTCACTTAAAATTATTCAGACAACTTTCACACGCAAAATTCCTTGAAACTTATCATTCTTCTTTTGCAGCAGCAATCTTGTATTAACTTCAAAATACAACATTTGGATCTCCTAAAATTATCATTTTTAAGTCACTCTAAGACACACAGACAAAGATCAAACGCTAAAAAAATCGACTACGGTAACCAGAAAGCCCCAAACGTGTAAATTTACAACAAACAAGCAATGAATATTTAGCTTAAAAACATACATTAAAATATCTCTATGAGGAATTCATTTCATTTCCAGAACAGCTTTTCTGGAAATACTAAAATATTATTTGTAAAGCACATCCACTAACAACAAAAAAGAATGTTATCGCTTAAAAATTTGCAGCTCTGCATATCTTTCGAGGATTGTATACAGGCCACATTGTGCACCTAAATATATTTCTATAGTAATAATACATGGGCCAGCCTGAAATACACTTCCGTCAATTTGCAACAATTGTCGCACTTTTATGTAGTTATTTTGTGTTGCCCTGTAAACGAACAGTGAATGTTTTCTCTACCATATTCTACATGAGACATGTTTTTACGCACATAAAAAAATATATTCGTTTCTGTATAGATGTTAAACTCTACTTATCAGCACTTTCCCCCATAGACGTAATGTATTTGAATTCTCTTAGGCGTCCCTGTACACGAACCATTTGCTCATCTCAACGAAAAGCCTAGTGTAGCAACCTTATATCATACACATTTTGAATACCAAGTTTGAACTTTCTGCTACTATTTGTTCTTGAGTTATGCTGATAACACACACACATACAATTCGCTAAAACAGGGGACCTCAAAACGTGTAAATAGAACAAAAACTCACTTTTGAAAATTTGACCCTAAAAAAATACTTTCTACATTATGGGTAAGAGAAAGTAAAAATCTTAAACAATTGTTCCCGCTTTGGAGCCTAATGGGTTAAGAATGGGAATTAAGAAACACAGCCGAAAGATCTTTTTTAAGATTTGCAGAGCGATTCATTTTAAAGAGGTTTATACTATGTTCGAAAATTAATGCTCGTATTTAGCATAGCAGAACTTTGTCAACTTGATTTCTAATAATGCGCAAATGCAACTTTCAAATGAAGCTACTGAAAGATCAATGAGAATCGTGCTTTCTTGATACAAGTATGAGTATAAGCTTTCCTTGTAAAATTTCTATTTGCGCTATTTATCGTTCACGAATTTACTGATATATGCATAAGTTGCAGAAACTTATATAGAGCTACCACCTAGCCTTTAAGCCTACACAAAATTATGTTTTAACTCACACATTTAATAATGTATAATACTCAAAAAAATGATCTGGTGTGTCACTCACACGACTTTCTCTTACCCTGAAATTTAATACTATAAATACAGGTTGCAGATTAAGAGGTAAGATAACGAGTACTGTTATGTAAACCTATGTTAAACAATTCAAATTAGGCTTCGGAAGAGTTTTATATAATAATTAGTTTTATATAATAATGAGGGGGGCTGCCGCCCCCCTCAACCCCCCGTTCTATATAAATGTACCTACATTTATATAGAATTTAATTCGGTTATTAAAAAATAACTCTGTTTTTAAAAAAACAATTTATTAAAATTATTATTTCCAAAAATTATCTTTAATGATAATGCAGACGATTTCCATATTAGAGAAGTAGTATAACACTAAATATTAAAAAAAAAGTTGAGTTTATTCTCAATATTACATTTTTTTTTTTTTTTTTTTTAGTTAAAAATGAAAAAAATCAATAATTTTATTTTAAATTATCACAGATCGATGGTTCAACCATTCGTTTTAAAAGAATTGGCGAGCTTTTTTGAAAGATACCCAACGTGAAAATTTACTCCCCTCGAGCTGGGACTTCCCCCCAGTGGGGGGAGGCGAGGCTCCTACATACACAAAAAATTTTTTCCCAGTTCACTAAGTCTATTACAAAAAAATATATTTGTTTCATTTGGTTTAGTGCCCTCTATAGATGTTAAACTGTACTTACCTGCAATTTCCCCCATAGACGTAATGTATTTGAGTACTTTTCAGTGTCCCTGTACACGAACCATTTGCTTCATCTCAACGAAAAGCTTACTGTAGCATCCTTATATGTTACACATTTAGAATACTGAGTTTGGAATTTCTGCTGCTATTTGTTCTTGAGATATGCTGATAACAGGCACACAGACAGACAGATCATTCGCTAAAAACATGATTTTCGTATTCAGGGGATGTAAATATAACAAAAACTCACGTTCGAAAATTTTATCCTAGAACAATACTTTCTCGACCCTATGGGTAAGAGAAAGTAATATATAATATTGCATGAAACGGAAGTAACGAAACAGGATTAAGAATACGTATTCTAGATATAACATTTTTTCGTACACTACTTTTGCTACGACAAAAATTTTTGTTTACAAAAACATTTTACCAATGTCATTTAACTGCAATTATCACTGTTAACAATTGTAGTTAAAATTAAGCTCAATCTCTCCTACCCATTTGCGCTATTTCTCCTACCCCTTAAGGAGAAATTGCGCAAAATAGCTCTCTTGGTTTTATTACAGCCATCGCTTTAAATCATAATATAAAAAACAAAATAGTAATGGAAATGCGCAGAAGGACCACTTCAACGCTATGCACCAACAGTTTAGCAAAAAATTAAAATTTAGATTTTTTTTAAACGTTTTGTTGAATTGTGAGCAAACTCTCCTAGCCTTACCTTGTATTCGCACAGATATATACATATACTTTGAATAATTTGATGCAATTATTCATAATACTCATTATAATACCATTATTCATTATCCATAATACTCAGCAATCAAAAGATAATGAAAATACCAACAGCAGCAATGAAAATACCAACATTACAAAATTGAAAGAGATTGAATTTCAATTTAAATGTGTTCATGGATTTTTTATAATTTAATTTCTATACCAATGAATAGTAAATAATTTTAAATTATTTAATCATAAGTGAACTGCTATAACCATAACTGATAAGCCTAACGATTAGAGACATTTTTGCGAAATCTTTTGAAGTTATCTTTCTGAAACCAACAAGATTATGAAAAAATTAATCGGATTACTTCCGATTAAATTTTTCGATTAATTTTTTCGAAATGATAAAATATTTTAAATAAAAAAGGAATTCTTGATATCTATCTGTCTATCTATCTATCTATCTATCTATCTATCTATATATATATATATATTTATCACTTATTTAAGCCTTCTTTTATTAAGATCAAAAAGTGCAACTTTTATTTCAAATGACAAATTTTTGTTAGCTGTTTATTTTTAGTATTAATTTTTCAACCTTTCATTTATTTTTTTAATTTTAAATGGATATTTTCTCCTCTGGATTTGAATATAATGTGAATTTTATCGACATTCATTAAAAAAATATTCTTACTTGACTAATTTACCAACTAGAACTATCTCGTAGATTCTTTTAAGAAATTTGTTAGAAAACGTTTTTTCTTTATTTTCAATAAAATTTTCTTACTATTTAGTTGCATAAATGTTGTTTCTAGAATAGCCTTCGAAATTGTTTCGAACTTTTATAGCTGATTCTTAAAAAAAAAAAAAATAATGAACGAAACAGCGTGTTAATTGTTCTATTCCAGTAAAAAACATTTTCAAATTAGAGAAAAAAGGGCTTATTTTTCGCAATAAGCAAATAAATTTGCTTAGTATTCTAACTAATTTATAAGTAAATACACTGAGGGAAAAAAATATATCGTCTTCATCAAGAATGTATATGTGACCATTTTCTAAATCCCTTAACTAGAAGTATAGATTTCCGAGTTATGCGCCAATAAACTGAATAGACGAAATGATCGAGAATTTTTAGTCTACACATTTATAGATGATAAAACAATATTCTGAATATTCTGAATTTTTTTGTATGGTGAGAAATTCTTGCTTCATTATCTAGAATTGTGTCATAAACCAAGATTAGAGTTGCTGAAACCCGCCTCTTGTGTTCGCATTTATTTGGAGATATTTTCTAAGAGGTTTGATCTCGATAATATAGACAAACTCTTTAGAATTCTAATAAGGGTTTCTAGAACTCGCTTTCAAATGGGACTAGAATTTATAAGGATGACATGGAACTATTTTTTTCTAGAGCCACAATTTAGATTCTAGATGTCAGTTACAGAATTTTTTCTCAGTGTATTTCAAAAAAACACAAGAAAAGTTGTAGATACATACTTTTCTTTGAATAAATTGAAACAGTTTTCTTTTAATACATATACCGGGTGTTCCATAAATCTGTAGACATTTTAAAAAATCATAACTATTCAAGGAATTGACAGAACTGAACACGGTTTACGAAAAAAGCATTCTCGTGAGTGGGAATTTTTTTGTTTTTTTTCGTAAAGAAAAAATATAGCTAAATTTTTCTTCGACGATATTTAGAAAAATAGTTATTTTTTTCCCACGGATGTGAAAGAAAAATATGCAAATGAAAGTATTATAAACTGTACAATTATGCAATTAGAACAGCTTATTTCTTATTTTCCCTCCGACTTGTGCATGCATGAAGTTTTAATTACGATGCTGACTTGGTGGATAAAGCGTTATAGGTGAAGATGTTTTATCTCAGGTAAGAAACGCCAACTGAAGCTGCAGTTAGCAGTGTTATAATTCGTTTTCAAACTGTAATTTGTGGTGACGATGGACACATGGAATAGTATTTATGTGCCTGTAAACATTTGCATATATATATATCTTACACAAAGACACCCGGTATATATATATTATTAAAAAAACATTTCATAAATCAAAAAATATACTTTCTGGTAAAAAAAAAAAAAAAAAAAAAAAAAAAAAAAAATCTTGAAATTTGAATTGATTAGAAATTTAGTTAAATTAGTCTTTAAAAAAAGAGCTTTTTGTTCGAGTAAATGGATTTAAAGGTGTTGGCTCTTGTTTTAACGCCAACATACTACATGAACATCCCAGATGTGGATGGTGTGTTTTCTAAAGAGTCCTAGCGTACATTCACGCAAGCGTCTGAGAAAAACACGAAACTCCAAATGACTATGTCGACGAGCGAGGCGTGGGTTCCAATACGGTTTAGTTCATGTACCAGCTTTAAAAGCAGGACCTCTCAGCCAATGGTGGGACAAATAAATTCATCCAATTAGCCCGTATGACACAACGTTGTCTCCATTTTCATGTCATTTGCTTTTTTGAATTATTTTTCCAACAACGTACACTGTTCAAAATAACAGTTTAGCGATTTAATACACCTCCCCACCAAAAACCACTCATGACAAACACTGCAAAAAGAGTGCAAATTAGACTGTTAACATTATTTTGGTACTACGTTTCCTCTTTCTAGTGGAACTTGCTATAGAAAGGACATTGATAAAACGGGGAAACATTGCGCATGAAATTTCTAAAAACATTGGTTGCAAATAAAGTGTTACCATTTTCCTGGAGAAAAATAGCATTTCATTTTGAATAATGAAGGATATTTTATTATATAAGGTTTACTAACGTGCTTTTACTTTTTTTTTAAATTAAAATTTCTGATTGTTATTTTTTTCCTAAATTAGATTCAATAATATTTTCTTTAATTACTGAAACACTAACATTTCATGTGCAGAATATATGTGTGAAAGTACCTACAAACCTAATATAATTTTCAGAAAAATCTCATAAATAAATTAGTAAAAATTTACGTTTTTTTTTTTTTTTTTTTTTTTTTTGTACTTTCTTCTATATTCGATAGAAGAAAGTACTGCGTTCTGAAAAATTTACAACTCCCGATTTTCGGTGGATTCACACATTTTGAGAGGCCATTTTTAGAAAATGTCTGTCTGTCTATGTACGAGTTGCAAAAATTTGTAGAGACTGTATTTCAGGAAGTACTGCAGAGAATTGTATAGAAATTGTTATGCAGATACACCTTACCGTGATTTATTGATTCTAAACTTTTGGTGTCAATTGATGAAAAGGTGACGCTGCTATACAGTAATACCAACAAATAAAAGGAAAGCTATATCTTAAGAACTACTGCACATAATTGCATATGAATTTATATGTAGATATAGCTTGACATAAATTAGTTCCTATGAAGTTTTGGTGCCAGTCATTGAATAGTTGGCGCTGCTATACAGCGATTTCCGCAATTTAAGGGAAGACTATATATCAGGTTCTATTGCGTATAATCAAACAAAACTTGATATGTGAGAAGGCGATTGTGAGACATTATGCTGATTTAATTTGGATGTGTATAGGGCAATAGGAGGGGCTACTGTACTGCAATATCTCAACTTATATGGCATATAACTGTACGAAACTTTATATGCGAGATAAATGTTAGGAAAACGCATTTTTAAGATGTTATTAGATGTTATTTATAGAGAATAAGAGAGTCTTTCTTAAGTGTTAGTTTTCTCTAATATGAAAATCGTCTGCGTTCGCCATAGTAGGTAATTTTAATAAACAATAGTTTTAATAAATTATTTTTACTGAATGAATTAGTATAGAAAAATATAGAAGAAAGTCTTGTGGTGCCACAACATACTAAATCTTTCAGATTAGCGTTATAATTTCAGTTTTAGAAATTACCGTATTACCATACATAACAGAAATTACAAAGTTAATAAATATATCTAAAAAATAAACAAATAAATAGCATTTATTGTATTTATAATGAATGAAAAATTTAAAATATATATATAATTTTGGCTTTCAATAATTTATTTTGAATAGAATTTAAAATTGTATCTTAATATGAAGATTTCTATTTAGATCAATAGGGGGTGCCACCACCACCCTGCAGAATACCAATCATGAAATGCAAGCTTAACTAGCTTTAAATTTTTCCTAATTTACTTTTAAATATGAGATTGAGTATAAGTTTCAGTGTAAATAATTAATTATTTTCAATTTATTTAAGAACGTGCATTTCAATTGCATTATATTAAATTTTTATAGCCGAATTTATGTTGTGATTAATCTTAGACCTCCTCTCAATCCGATTGGGGTTGACCAATCAGATAGCGCCTTACATCACTATTGTATCCTTTCGAAAAAAATTAAGCGTTAGTGGTCTAAGTTAGAGATATATTATTTTTAAAATATTGTTTATAAGTGATAAACCTTAAATTTATGTTAAATATTAAAGAAATAAATATGCAATAAAAATATTTAATTAGCTTACCAATACTTCAATTGAGAATAATCACAAAATACTCACCTATAAAGAAAAAAAAATATTGTTATAGAGAAAAATCAAAATATACTTAATTATGCAAAAAATAAAATATGACAATAAATACAATTTGAACAATTATATCTTAAAAATACAACTTTCTGCATATAATGTGCTAAAATCCTTGATGTCTCGCTGGCCTAAAACCACCAAAACATCAATTAGATCAGCAGTAAGTGAATACCTATCGATACGCGAGATCTTCAGCTAAAGTTTTATTATTTTGTTATAGTATTTTGTATAAAATAATAGAAGCTTGTATGACATATATTATTATGTAATACCGTAAAATTTGCGTCTAATTTCTTAAAAAAATCTACTTAATGATGCAATAAAGAAGTCCCTACTTTTGTAAAGTAATAAAGTTAATACAATATTGTCTTAATAAATAATTTATTATTATTATTATTATTCTTTTTTTACTATTACTCTGCTTAGTAAATACTTTTTTAAGAAATTACATAAGAAAAATTTAGGTTGAACTGTTTACATTTTACAAATATAGTTTTATTTAAAGAATTCGGAATAGTTAAATTTGTGCTTCTATTATATGATATTAGATGTAAGGGAAAGTTCTGTCGTTTTTGAACATGTGCACTTTTATGCGTTATCGAATATCAATTGAAACCGGTTTAAACAGTTAGGTTAGAGTATGATAGCTGATTTACACACAAGTTTTCGTATTTTAGTCGGTTTTTTCAAACTTGTAGAACTGTCACCATAGATGAAGAAAAATTGCACTTAAAACATCGTATGTTGTACGAGTTCCGTAAAAGGAATAACGCGATGGAGGCAACAGAAAGCTTATGTGACGTGTTTGGAGAGGACGCAGAAACAGCTCGAACATGCCAAAGAGGTTTTGCGAAATTTCGTTTGGGTGATTTTTCTATGAAAGATGAACCCAGACCAGGAAGGCCATCAGGTGTCAGTGACGAAGAGCTACAGTATGATCAGGACAAATCCCACGTTAACTTCCACGTAAGTGAGCTTCAATCTTGGAATTCACCAGACTACTGCTTTGGATCACATTAAAAGGCTCGGTTTTGTGTTCAAACTCTCTGATTGGGTGTCACACAACGACAGAATTTTCCCTTACACCTAATAATATTAATAATAAAATATTTGATAGCGTTTTACATTTCTCTTGAAAGTTGGTATTCGTTGAAGTTGCGATATTTTACATAGAAATACAAATTTAAATTTTTGATGGACACTGTATAAATTAAAGAGCTATTTTGGAAGCAGAATATTTAATGATATATGCGGAGCCGTATACTCTCAAGCTTTCTGGTCTTTGGAACAATGCCGTTTTAAAATAAATTCTAATACTGCATGTGGATCTTTACAGAGAGCCATTAAAAATCTAATTAAAGAAGAAAAACTTTTAAAACAAATGCATAAATGGTACATGCATGCAATAATTGTTTCGACTCGAATTATAGACTTCAGTTCTTTATTAGGTGAGAAGACTACAGTCTGAAAGTAGCAACGTTGTTGCTTGTACCACCAAAGAGCAGTTGACTGGTTTCTTTAGTAATCATTTCAGATAAAAAAAGAAAATAAAAAAAAAAAAGAAAATGCTGTGTTATATGCTGTTTGATTTTTCAACGATGTCAGTTATTTTAATTCATTTTCATTTTCATAGAAGTATTTAGACACTGTTGAAACATTTGGGTACCATTCACAACGGAAATGAAAATATTTCTATTGTTACTGGAAGTGTTCCAATTATTCATCCACAGGAACAGATAGTTGTAGAAATAATATGTTTCACTAATTTAACAATTCCCATTAAAAATTTTTGAAAAAAAAAAAAAAAAAAAAAAAAAAGCAAATATTGAAGGTTAACGTTAAAAATTTGTATTAAGCATTCTGTTACAATAATGTTAACAATAACAATTATTTATAAATGTATCAGTAATTTTCGTTATAATATTATATATTTGAATCCCCATTTTTTAAAAATTGTATAAAACTACCATGTGGTGGCCGTCACAAAACTCTCTTCTACATTTTCTGATACAAATTCATACAGTACAAATTATTTATAGAATTTAATATGTACTCAAATCATTTTCAGTATTGAATGGAGACGTATATCATAGAAGTGTAACACAAAATGTCTAAAAAAAAATTTAGGCGATTTTTACCAAAAATTGATAGGTACTAATTTATGTCAGAGTGGAATTACATATAAGTTTGTATGGAATTCTGAGAATTGGTTCCTGTGTTGTTGTTGCTACAATACTGTTGTCTCACACAAACAAAGAGACATTATCTAAAACTGGTCAAATAATATTCTAGACTTCTCAAAACGTGTAAATTCATAAAAAAACCCAAAGTTAAAAAACATTATGAAACCTTTCATCAACTAAATATAGAATAAAGTAAAAACAGCAATAATTTATTTTTTAATTTACTGTACAATTTCTTCAATCGTTTAAAAGAAAAGACGGTTAATTTAAATTTTATTCTATACTTATATCTTTTATAAAAAAAAGAAAAAACATTTATAGTGCAACATTTTTAAAGGTGCATTAAAAGCAGCTTTTCTCTTAATATACTCTATCTCTAAAAATTATTTTTGATTTCTTTTCTCTTCATTATACGTTCCAGACACTTTTTAAAAACTTATCACTTTATCACTTTTGATTTTCTTTTAGAAAATTCAAGCTCTGATAGTCATCTGCAAGCAGACATCGAAAATAATTGGAAAAATATCTGACTTAATTGCATTACGAAGTTTAGGATGTATTTAACTAGCTGACAGATATATGTGGATCTTGAACAAACTGGCACATTGAAATCCAATTAATGTAGAAAGGTATTAAGTTTCAAGGATGGTAGGGAGATGTTTGATGCGTTAACAGCTTAAGATATGGCTAAAAAAAGAATGTTAATGAAAGGGAACTTTATGTGGTATTTAGAGTTGATGTTTCAAAGAAGACTTTTTATTATGTATATTATTAATCGTTAAGATGTAGGATAGATATTCAAACCTATCATAAAACTCAGATTATTATAAATTTTCCAAATGGTATGAGAAGGAAAATTTTAATTAGTTTAAATAGATAGCGGTATGAAATATTTTTTCGCTGTTTAAAAAAAAAAAAAAAAGATATTTTTCCTTTCCTTTTTTTTTTTTTTTTTTTACGAAAAATTTCAATTTTGTTTTTAATTTATAGGACAAATTTCGTAAATGTAAGTTACATGCATTTTCCTACTTTATATATTTTTTTCTTTCCCGTAAATAACTCTTATTTTAACGAGACAGTGAAAGCAATTTTACGAGATATTCCTGAATTTTATTATATCGCGGAGGAGGGGGGGGGGGCTCTAATTTAATACTGATTTTTAACAGCGAATTTAAAAAGTCTTATAATTTTATTTCGGTCTTAATAAAGATTTTTATCGTAGTTTTTATATCAACTATGTATTGCATAGTATTAAGTTTTAAAGTTGGTATACGTTGTTTCATGCGCTAATATTTTAACAATATTAAGACATGGTTAAAATATTTTAATGGAAGGAAACAGGTGATATTTCAAAAACAGCCTTTTTTATGTTTTTAATTGTTATGATGTTGAACAGATATTGAACATTTTCATATAGCGCAATTTATTGTATGTTTTCCAAACTGTATAAAAAACTGTTTACTTTGGTAATAATTTTTTATAATTTAATTAATATAATTTTCTTCATAATTTTTTTTTTAATTTACTTCATAATTTATCTTCATAATGAACATTAATTTTTGAAAAGAAAATACAGAGGGGATTTTTTTTTCTATTATATAGTATTAAATTTCAAGAATGATAGAAGATTTATGCATTAACAGTTCAAGATGTGGTTATAAAAAAAGTCAATAAATGAAAAAAAAAAAAAAAAAAAATGTGATATTTGGAGTTGGTGCTTCAATGGGGGCATATATTTTATTAATAGTTAAGATTTCAAATCGTATTAAAACATTTCGTAAAATCCAGATTTTTATACAATACGCACCAGGCAATAGTATGAAAAATATCCTGTAATGGTAAATAATTTTTAAACTTTATTTTCGTTTCAATAAAAAATTCGGAAAAAGCATTTTTCATTAAAAAAAAAAAAAAAAAGAAAGAAAGAAAACAGAGATGAAAATCGTGCTTTATATTTTTATCTATGTATTACGTGGATCTACATTTCAGGATGATAGAAGAAGTTTCATGTGTTAACGCTTAAGATGTGGCATAATAATAATGATAATTATAAATTCAATAGAATTTTAATAAAAGAAAATTTGTGTGGGATTTAAAGTTGATGCTTTTTTAACACTTTCCAACAAGGTTAAAATGTGTTAATGACTTCGGTTTGTCTGTCTGTCTATCTGTCCGCGCTCTAACTCCTGTAAATATTCATGGAATTTCTTAAAAAAGATACATGTTATTTAAGTTCACCATCGAATGCTCGAAATGGATTGAATAACTGTACTGGTTTGTGTACAGGGTCACCCGAATGTATTCCAAAGCATTGTGTTCTGTGAGAGGTATTTTTAAAAACCATGTTTTCATACCGTTAATTTAAACAAAACTTAATGAAATTTAAATATGCTATTCATGTTCACTATTCGATGTTTTCTACAAAACATGGTGTAAACAATATTACTAGTTTGCGTAGAGGGACACTCGAAAATACTCGAAAGTACTGCGTTCAATGAGAGATATTTCTATAAACCAAATATTAATAACTTTACTTTGCACAAATTTTAGTGAAATTAAAATATGTTATTCATATTTACAAAAGAATGCTTTATATATAATATGGTATGATTAGCATTAAAATTTACAGGGCCACATAAAAATATTCAGTTACATTATGATATGAATTTGTGTATCCATCTGTCCGATTGTCCATCTGTTTATCTGTCCGATTGTTCGTCTGTCTATCTGTCCGTCTGCCCGCTTTTAGCGTCCGTAAATATTTTCAGAATTAAATACATATATATATGTTTTCATTATGGAATGTTTCCTATTTAAAATGACATTTATAAATACTGTACAACTGGTTTCTGTACAGGGACACTCAAAAAATGCCACTGCATTGCGCTTTAGGACAGACATTTAAATAAATCACATTGGAATATCTACCTACTGCAAAATTCACACACACAAAAAAAAATCATTGATTGTCAATATGGTAAAATAATGTTTTTTTTATTTTTTATTTTATTTATTTTTATTTTTTAAATAACATATAGTTAACCTTCAAAATTACAGGATATTACTAAATATTCAGATATATTAAGTGCTACATTTTGGATATTAGGCCTACATTTTCTTTTGCATTAAGCATTTTTAACACTTTGCAACGATATTTAAGAGTAATTTCGAATTAGTTAGTTTATCTGTATTCCTTTCAGTCCTTCTGTCTGTACCTTGTGTGATAATGTAGGCAAAGAACATTGAAAGGTATACGACACAACAAGTATATGCAGTTGGAAAGTGTCAATTACCAATGCGCACTGCACGTTTTTTCATTCTTCTTTTTAATTGGTATTAAATCAGTAAGTAACATAATAAATATGCAAAACGTTAATTACATTCATAAATTCAGTCATACATTTTCCAAGTGATATGACATACAGTTTGCATTCAGTTAGATATGGAAATAATTTTAGTAGTATTATTTCGTTCTTGATGAACACTACACTTTTAAGAAAGTACAGAGATTACAGAAATGAAAGTAATAGTCTTTATTTTCATCGTTGTATTAGAAAAATATAAGTTTCAAGGGTAGTAGAAGACTGTTTCATCAGGTATGATAAACTATTTGCATTCAGTTAGGTTGGTAATAACAATTTTAATAGCTTTATTTCGTTCTTAATGAATACTATATTTTTAAGTTAAGAGATGAAAATAGTATATTTTATTTTCATCACAATACTAATATATATATTAAGTATAGTAGAAAAATGTTTCACAACAAACTAATAAGAAAAAAAAAATTACAAAACATTTCCAAAAATTGCAAAATTGAAACAAAAAATAATATTTTACTTTATTACGAATATTTTTTAAATAGAACTCTTAGAACGTTTTTACTATTTCTTTTCTGTAGTATTTATACTCTTGAAAATGAAGAAATCCTAAGAATTCTAGAAAATCGAGGACAATTCCCCCACAGAACAATTTAATCACAGAACAATTCCAAAACAGAAGCAGAAGCAGAATTCAAGAGCAGATAAACACAACACAACGGCGTAAAATTTTATTACAGTTATAATATCATGAAACAGTTTGTAATATCATTATATGAAAAAAAAAATGTCGTTGCCATTAACACCTCTAAACTGAAACTGCAATTTTAAAAAATATTTAATCAGGTTTTATTGCTTTATCTTAATACTATGAAACGATTGTCTCAAGATTTCTGAAATGTTATTTTTAGATTTATACTTATGCATATGTAGATGCAAGCTGTCATATTACAAGTTTGATTTTATTTTGTATGATACTGCCACAAAAGGATATATATATATACGAAAAAGGTAGTATTTAATAGGTTAAAAAAAAGTATATATTTAATAAATATAATAGAGAAAGGCTTAAAATAAATATTTTATGCGCAGAAGAGTCATATTCAACTAAAGAAAATTAAAAAAAAAAAAAAAAACGACTTTTATTCCTAAAAACAATGTCAGATAATTATTAACAAGTTTATTTAACTCCAATTAGAGTGCAGTTAATTTATAAAACTAAACACTATAAAAAAAAGATTTTCGTCGTCATTAAATGGATCGTTCCTTGAATAATATCTCAGTCACCTAAGAAAAAAAAAAAAAGGGTGAAGTATCACAGTAATTTCTGAAGCTCGACATAAATTTGCCGAACGTGTTACTACCATCTTATTTCACGCGGAGTAGCACAGTCGCTTAATGAGGATAGACTAGTGACAGATAAAGGCTCGTTCCGCCATACTTAAAGCAAAGCCGACCACGCAAAAAATGACATAAAGAATGTACAAAAAAAAAAAAAAAAAAAAAAAAAAATAAATAACTTTAGGCAAGGACTACGTAAATAAATGCGCTACAAGATCCGCTTTTAACTTTGCTAACAACTAACTCATCACCATAATTTCACCTTTTTTTTCTTCTTGCAAAACTCACGCGAGTTATCTTTCAAAATGCCGCTAGTAAAAGTTGAAATAAACAGTCATCTGTCTAGGAACATGGGTGACATTCAACATTTGGAACGTTTCAAACTGAGACAACTATGTTTAAAGGTGCCAGTTTCTTTGTTGGTGTCTAAAATTATGAAAATACCATTTCAATGGCTTACTGAAAATATAGAAATCATTAAGTTAAAACATTTATAGCAACATTTAGTTAATAAATATAGCTACATCGGTAATTAGACATAAATATTAATTACAGCATTGAGGTTCCTATTGTACTGATTTTTTAATAGGTATAAAAGTTTCAATACATCGGTTACTAAATAGAAGTAATAAAATTTTGAAGTAGGTGTAAAAGTTTAAATAAATCGGTAACTATATGGGAATAACTAAAATTTAACAAAAGTTTCAATAGGTATTAAAATATTAATACATCGGTTACTCTGTTGGGGCTTCAAACTGAGGCAGCGATATTGAAAGGAGTCAGTTGAAGGATTTGAACGTAAAAAATTTTTTATTAATTATTATTATTATTTCGAAATTATAAATTTAATGATTTTATATGTATCTTAAATATTGAGATTTTATTCTAATTATCAATTAAAAGCAATGATATTATTAGTTTACTGATTAATAACAGATACAAAAATTTGAATATTTCAGATATTATTTAATTTAAGATTATAAATTTTAAGATTTTTGGTATGGGTCGCATTCAGAAATTGGATTGTTTCAAATTTAGATCATTATGTTTCTCTGTTACAAGATTTATAGACCTTTATATTGACTTTCTGCATATATTCTTATTAGGACTGAGGACTATTAGTCTCAATCTGGGATTTTTACGGCGTTATTTTTCGATAGTTGGACGTTTGTCGAAACTATTTTTCGATAGTTGAACATGTATCGAAATCTAAACTTTATCTAAATTATAATTGAATAATTTAAAAGCGATATTATAATTTGAAAAAAAAAAAAAAAAAAAAGACTAATAGTCTTCCGTCCTAAACTAATTTCTGCTTTTGCCAGAATTTCTTTTTTTTGAAAGAAAAAGAAAAGAAAAGAAAGTTAATAATAATCAGTATCGAAACGAACGATATCGAAAACGGTTTTTTTTTTTAAGTTTTGAGTGCATAATTGCATGCTAAATTTTTGAAATAGTATGAAGATATAACTTATGGCATATTTGAAATAAAAAATGTTAAGTTGTATCTTTTAAAGATGTATTTAGTTTTTTGAATGATTTTTTTTTTTTTTTTTGTTGTTGTTGTTAATGTTGTTGTTAATTTATTTATATCGATTTTAAATATTTAAACGTTGAAATTTAATTGAATTTAGAAAAAAAAAAATTAAGAAAAAGATATGCAAAATAATATTAATGAACAAATCAAAATACACATAATAACTTAGAAATGGTAGAAGTGTTATACATAGTAAAACTAATTCTCAAAATAATAATAATAATAATAATAATAAAATAAATAAATAAACAGAAATAAATAAATAAATAAAAATAAATAAATACATAAAGTAAATAAGTACATAAATAAAATAAATACACAAATAAATAGATAAATAAATAAAATAAATATATATATAAATATATAAATAGTGATTTTTTTTCATATGATAGTTTTTCGTTTGAATTATAAAATTGTTTGTATAAGATTTTTTAGCCTTTAATAGTCAGTTTTTCATATGCATAACAGGATTGAACGATATGGTTTTAAAAATTCATAGAAAATATTATGTAGACAAATTAGTTGACACACATTTATTCTTGATAAAGTTCGAACGTATGTGTTACTAAGTCATAATCCTATGAAACCAATAAATTTTATGTTTTGAAATCAATGATAAGACATTATAAATATTTCTAACCATTGCCTGAAATTTTTAGATGTAATAATAATAAACTTTTGTTTATAGCTACGATACTCAATAGAAAATTCAACTTAATCCAATGCGATCCAGTATATAAGTAGTAGAATGTCGAATATCGGAAGTAATTGTGATTGACCCTCTTTTGGAAAATCCAAACATTCAGATGATCGAGAATGCTTAAATTTTAAGATTAAGAACAAATATATACGCTATTTCATAATATGGTAACAAGTGCTTAATAAAATTAAAACAATAGTAAAATAGAAACTAGAATAAATTACTTGAATTTTAATTTTGAAATTAAGTACCTTTTACCTATTTCACAAGTGTTAGAAACAAAATATTGTTTGACGCCGATTCGATTGCCTTTTATTTGCAGCTCTATTGCATTTTTTTGTATTATAATTATTGCTATAAGTTTACCAGCATCGCAATCCTTCCGCTGTTCCGGCCATGCCAAACATTTTGCAAAATATTCAAATATTCAAAATGACCAAATTGTTCGTTTTCTTCGTCCACATCATTGTCCTCTTCTTAAAAAGGAAACACTATAGAAGAAGATCCAAACTATTTATCTGTACTTGTAGTTCAGAAAGGATCGCTTGCATACAAGGAATGTGATGAAAAAAAAAAAAAAGCAAGAAAAAAGAAAGTTTAAAATGGATTTTGGTTAACCGAGAAACCGACGGTTTCGGATAATTGAGATTCTACTATATATACACTCATTGACAAAAAAATTAGCGCACCAAGAAATAATTGCGGGATCCTAACGAAACTTGGCATGAATGTACATGTCGGGAAGATATGCAAATGATTAGAAATGCAGCGTGATTGCGCATTACGTATAGCCGGTAGAGGGCGTTTATTGTCGTTCTCTGTGGAGTATAAAAAAGGTAACCAAAGCTTATTTGAGTGTGCTGACTCGTTTACAAAGGAAGAGCTGAGGTAGACATGCCATTACGTTGTTTTCGAAGACAATATGAGCAGCTGTCGCAGTTTGAAAGGGGGAGAATCATCGGCATGATGGAAGCTGGGTGGTCAGCTAGGCGAGTAGCTCGTCAATTAGGCCGCTCTGATTGTGTTGTGAGGAGGTGTTGGGACCAGTGGACCCGAGAGATGTCATGTACACGAAGACCAGGCTCAGGACGCCCTCGACAGACCAGTCGTCGAGAAGACCGCCACATCGTAAGAAATGCACGCGTACAGCCAACTGCTTCATCGGCAGCCATCCAGGCAGAGGTAGCACCTTCACTAGGGGCCCCTGTGTCATCTTGAACCATACGAAGGCGCCTGGCTGAAGGACATTTGGTATCGCGGCGTCCATTACATGTGCCGCCAATAATACCCACCCCCTCTGCCCCGTTTGGAGTGGTGTCACACTCGACGGGGTTGGATAGCAACCGAGTGGAACAACGTCGTGCTTAGCGACGAATCCAGATTCAATTTGGGCAGGGATGACTAACATGTACGTGTGTAGAGGCAACGGGGGGGATAACTCAATTCTGCCTTTTTTTTACAGTTGCACACTGCATCCACAGCTGGTGTGATGGTATGGGGTGCCATTACCTACAATACACGGTCACCCCTAGTATTGATCCATGGCACCATGAAAGCCCAGCGGTATGTCCATAACATCCTGCAACCACATGTGTTGCCACTCATGCAACGGCTCCCAGGAGCCATTTTTCAACAAGGCAATGCTCGGCCTCACACGGCAAGGCTGTCACAAGACTGTCTCCGCACTGTTACTACCCTTCCTTGGCCTGCCCGATCCCCAGATTTGTCTCCAGTCGAGCATATCTGGGACCATTTGGGACTGCGAGTTGGGCATCCCACGAGTTTGAACGAACTAGAGGCAAGGTTACAGCAAATATGGAACGAAATGTCTCAAGACATCATACAGAACTTGTATGCCTCAATGCCCGATCGTATCGCATCGTGCATTCGCGCTAGAGGGGGTCCAACAGGGTATTAAATCCTCCGTTCTTTTGATTTTTTCTCTGAAATAAATTAACCTTTTTCTTTCATTTTCTAATCATTTACTTATATCAAAGTAGTCATTAAGTATGTAAAATTTCGTTTCATTTTGACGACTCCTTCTTGGTGCGCTAATTTTTTTGTCCATGAGTGTATATACATATTTTAAACGTCGTAATTTTTGAAATTTTAATTTGTTGTTTAAATGCTATAATAAAAAAAAATAATTATGTGAGCATTATAAATATGTAATTTATATATTTATAATATTATTAAATATGAGACATATTTAATGATCTTGTAAATATATCAATTATAATATAATATATATATAATATCATTATTAATTATAAATATATAATTAATAATGAGTAGGAAGACATAATAAAATAAATATTTGAAAATACATTTTACTTACTAACAAATAATTAAAAAAAAAAAAAAAATATCATTTTTATGACAAATTTGATCAATGATCTGAAAGCAGCCAACTACGCAATGAAAAAGTTCATTCTAACTTTTCGCGCTCTGTAGCGTTAAATAACATCAATAACTTCCCATGTTATTTTTTATTATAATTTTACGGCAATTCAAATGAAAAGATAATGTACTGTAACTTTTTTTTTCTGAAGAAAAAAAAAATTAGTAAAAAATAAAAAAAAAATAAAAAATCTAAAAAAAACAGCATTAAATATTGTTGGACGAATTACAGAATCTGAGGCGTCCTTAAACGCACAACAAAGTATAAAGCAAAAATAAAAAAAAGAAACTTCTAGAAATTTCTTCCGACTTTGGTTTAAAAGTTTTAATACTACATACGTGTAGCCTATCGCGAAATTGCAGTAAAAACATCGTAACTTCTTATGGAAGGTAAGAAATTTTATATGGCTCATTAACATTACCGCTACTTAATGAAACTTTAAAAAAGAAAATGGCTGAAGTTACCTGCCTCTTATTTTCTTTCAGAATACAACTTAACATCTTACCGCAGAAGAAAAAAGCAAAAAATTTCTTTCCTCTCCAACTCCTTTTACTGTTCTTGCTTTTTCACGCGTGTACTCCCTAAAAAAAATGTGCTCCTTTTTAATTGCTTTTTCTAGACAGTAGCTTGAATAAATTTTTTACCACTCTATATTTACGTTTCTCATAGAAACATTTTTTTTTCTACACGTCTTTTTTTAACATTTTATATTTATGCTGGCAAAGATTTCTTTTGCAGATAGTTTCTGTGAATGCCAAGATCGCTATCTCCGAGTCTACTCATAGTGGTGAAAGAACTATGAAATGTGTGAATGGATACGCTGAACATGTGGGTGAACTCTAAGAAAGTCAGTGTATGGTGTTTATTTACTTTTTTATTTTTTTTTTAACAATGATTTATGTATGAAAAAAAAAAATAATATATATCATTTTCAAGTCTCCACTGAACAATTATTTTGAAGTATTATCTGTAGCTGGCAGTTTTAAAGATAAGCAAGTTTATTTTTACATTACTTTTAAGGTTAATTTTTAATGGAGATTATAAAAGTTTTCTTTTTAATTTGTAGCAATATCAAACTCTTTAAATTAAAATGTACTTCAGAATAAATACAATTAGCTTTATATTACAATATAAAAAAGTTTGAAATTTATAAAATAGTATACTTTTACAGAAAATCCAGAGGAAATTAATACTAGATGTTGATTTTATTTTAACAGTGATATATCATAAATCATTTCGTAAAAGAGATAATGTTAAAAACCACGAGTCAGAGATTATTTATAATAAAAACACTTTAGAAACACGTCGATTAAAACAATTATATTTAACTAAAATCAGTTTTAAAAATATGTACAAGTTTCGAAGCTTTTCGCTTTAAAAATGTTAAGCATCTTAAGAAATTACATTATGTTTCATATTAGCAGTTTAAATACATTGTAGTAAGTTGCCAGTTACAGTTAAATAATCTTGAGGAGATTGTTTAACTGAAGATGCTTTATATATTTAAAGCGAAAAGCTTCGAATTTTTTACATATTTTAAAAAATGGTTTTAATTAAACATAATTATTTTAATTGACAGTTTTCTAAAGTGTTTTTATTATAAATAGTGATGCATTAATGTACAATATATATATACAATCGGTAACAAAAATGTCCGAACACTAGCAAAAATTCTTATGTAAAAAAAGTACACTTTATACGGTTTTGTTAAATAAATCCTTGTCGAATCCTGTTCTTAGTCAGTGTAAGAACATGATTTGGTAAGGATTTATTTAACAAAACCGTATGAAGTGTACTTTTTTTACATAGGAATTTTTGCTAGAGTTCGGACACTTTTGTTACCGACTGTATATATATATATATATATATATATATATATATTCAAGTTTCATTGTACAAATATTTTGAATTGTTAGAAAGTATTACGGTTAACTAAATTCATTTGTATAAAAACATGCAGATTACTTTTTTTTTCTCTGCACAAAATAAAAGTAGTTTAATTTTCCGCAGGATGGATGACCTTGAATAAAATAGTTTATACAGTAACATAGCTGAAAATGTTTCCGCATTAAATACCACTATTTTATGATAGCTACTTTTGTATTATTTAATTGCAGAATTTCACTTTTTATCTAAACCAAAAAATTTTTTTCAGAAAAAGTGGTGTAAAAAAAGCGGAAGACTTTGCAGTTATGTAAAGATTAAAATAAAATATACATTATATTGTTCTAACTTGCAAAGTAATATATTTCCATACATTAGTGAAAAAAAAACCTTTATTGCCTTTTTTTTATTTGAGTATATTGTAGCTACGATCAAACTTTCTTCTAATTTTTTCTATACAAATTTATGCAGTATACTTTATTTATAAATAGTTATTTTTCATGATAAACACAGACGATTTTTATCACACAAAAGTGCAAAACTAAACATAAAAAAAGTCAATTTTGTGCTACCAATATATATATATATATATTATTTTGTATCTATGATTCAAGCATTCATTAAAAAATTATTGACGAGTTCTTTAAAAACACTTATGTTAAAAAGTTTTAGTAACGGGGGGGGGGGACTTCTCTCCTCATTACTATTACAAATAATTCTTTTCAATTTCATATAAATTGTTAAACATAATTCTGATTGGGTAAATTTTTACGAAATTTTGTCCCATATGTGCTATCATTATGTGCTACCAGTTTTATTAAAAATTAAGGGAAAAAAAGAAAAAAAAAAAAAAAAAAAAGGTGAAAAACCACCTGTTTGGTGGTTTTTATCAAATTTGATAGGAACCAATATATGTAAAGCTGCAACTAAACATAAATTAATTTGAAATTTTCTACATTGGTTCTGGAGATAGAGTTGCAAGAAAATTTTTGTTTCAGCATTTTGTCTTTTTTGACACACATACATACCTTTTTTAATAATGATCAAATTGTGCTCTAGACCTTTCAAAATGCGTAAATCCATTGAAAACTGGAAGTCGAAATTATTTACGAATCCAATATTTTCTTCGATTAAATATAAAAAAATGTAGTGATAAATTTAATAAGAATAATCTAAGTATTATTTGTCTAAATTTAACACAAAATTCTGCTTAGAAAATAAGAAGATTATCGTATACGTAATACAGCTTGATATTTTTAAGCGTTATATGTGTTTTAATTTAATTCTTTAATACCCTGAAATTTTTACAATATATATATATGTATATTGCTATTTCAACTTCTAATTAATGTAAGTATGTATACATATGTGTGTATTTGGTTTCATGTTTTAACGTAAAGACAACTTTATTTAAATAACATCTTACTATCTAGGAATAAAATTAAGGTAAGTTTGATGGTTCATTTAATTAAATAACAAACCAAATTTTAAAATTTATTGTTTAAAAGATTAATGAGTAAAATGAAATGTTTCAGTAATTATCAAAAAGTTTTCACAGGTAAATTTAATTTGTTGAAATTTTATTCCTATTGGCCTATATAGTTTCAGGGTTTTTAAATCTTCCGTTACTCGGCTTTCACTACGTTCACACACACACACACACACACACACATATATATATATAATTGAAATTTGAGTAGAAAAGCTTGTAAATTATTTCTTGAAATCATCCCATATTGTAATATATTCATTTATTTATATCTATAACTATGAATAACATTACAATCAACGCTATATCTGTTAGTTATAATACACGTGAAACTTCACTGATATTAGTAAATGTTTTAGAAATTTATTCTTTCTTCAGTGAGATATACATTGAAATTCGTTTGCTTATCAGAAATATATATATATATATATATATATATATATATATATAAAATTTCAAATTCATTGTCTTCGTAGTTTCATTCGCTAATTTATCTTACAAAGTAGGACATTCCTTGAGGTAACATTGGTTTTTTGTTGACCTTTCTATCGATTGGTGAAGAAAGAAGTTAGTTCTTAGGTAAACTTTAAGCTGACTAAGTTTCTTTTTAAAAAATAATTGTTTCTGTTTAATTTTCTTGAAACCAACGACGTGAGAGCTTTTAACTATCTAAATATAGTGGCAAGAAATGCTTATTTAAATTTTAAGTAAGCATTGAAAAGAAAAAAAAAAAAATGTCGGAAAGGCCAAAAAGTAGGCTTTTCTTTTAAAATGAGCTACATTAAAGCATAATTCTTTAGAGCGAAGCATTTGGACTACAGAAATTAAGTTGAAAAATTAGTAAGTATACAAACACACACATACACACACATACACACACACACACAAAAAAAAAAAACTAAGTATTTACAGAATACTATTAATAAATAAAAAAATTCTACATGCTTTCTCAAGACAAGTCTTTAAAACGAAAATATTTTTAAATAATTTTAGGACCATATTTTTTTTAGACAGTTTTCTTAACCGTCGTTTTGTTGAAAATTTTCGATTTTTTTTTTTGCCACTCATTTAGGATTCCAAAAATATTTTATTTTTGTTTTTACGATAACTAGAAGCAAAGTTATAGTATAAATAAAAAACCGGAAGTGGAATACACAAAGAGCGAATTCAGAAATTGAAACGCCAATCTCTACAAGCAACAAAGTTATCAAAAAAAAAAAAAAAAAAAAAAAAACTAAAACCTAAAACCTAAAACCTAAAAGAAAGTCAAAATTAGTTAAAAATGAAGAAAAATTGGGCTTGACATACAACTATGGCGAGTTTTAAAAGTCTAAAGTGGCTACAAAATTTTTTATGCTGTATTAAAAACTTTAAATGCGTTTTCTGAGAAACTGTGTTTTTCGTATCTTTGTTTGCGATTACATTCGTTTCTCAAAATGTAATTAGAATATTGAATTGAATTTTTGCCAAAATGTTTTATTCATCTTTAGCTACAGAGCAAAATCTAACCTGTTTGTTTTTATTTATTGATTTTACTGACAGTTTTTTAGAGAAGTGAGGGTTTTTCTTGTTTTAATTTTGAGCTTTTGTACCAAGTATGGAATATTTTGTACAAAAGCTGCAGCAAAAATTTTGCTGCAGAACACAGGTAAGTATGTTATTTCTATACTTTGTATAGATTATTGAAATATATTCGTTAGAATCTGTTATAGGAGATGTGGCGTAAATGAAAATTTTCCCCTAATTTTTTCTAAATATTGCCTATATTTTAAAAGTTAATGAAAATTTCTGTAAAGTTTCATTTAAATTCCTTTAAATTCCCATCTTAATTAAATAAATGTGTGTTTCATTAAAATTTTATATATTTTTTAAAAAGTGCTTCGTATGTAGGCACATACCTTAAAGTAAAATAAGACTATGATTACAATTTGTGTAACAAAATTTGTTTAAGGGATAAAAGTAAATTAGTGGAATCAAAAATTTGTGAGAAAGTGATTAAAAAAAAAAATATACTCATCTAGATTTAAAACCATCGAAATATACAGACTTAGTGGCTGAGGAATATTTAAATTTCTGATACATATCTGTAAACAATGAATGTATTTTACAAGATTATTATTATTATTATTATTATCTGTGCTTTCTATTTGAATAAAATTTGTTAATTTCGAAAATCCTTTTTTTATATGAGACTGAAGTTGTTAACGCATTGATATTTTTTAATCATATTAAAGAAAGCATTTCTAATATTTATTTAATGATTTATTTTTAATGTAAAATTATGCTATTGCATTTAATGTCATCTTGTAAATAAATAAAAAAAAAGGGCTAGAGGTACAATTAATAGCATACAGAAGGGAAAAATATTCATATTTGTAGTTTACTTTCACGAAAGTTAATCCGTGAAAGCTAAAAGTTCTTTTTTAATGAAATTAAATGATGTACCTTTTCGATTAGTTCAATGTTACGTACATCTTAAATGTTACATTACACACAAAATTGCATTAGATCCCTTAATTAAAATGATTAAAAAGCAAGATTTTTTTTTCATAATAACCAAGATCAAACAATCAGAAATGTACTATATCTTTCAATTCATTGTTTTATATTAATTTTCCGAATTGATTTTTTCTTTGAATTAAAATTATATATATGTTCTTTCTTAGTACACAGATGCCAATAAAAATTTATTTTCGTCCAGTAATAACTAATTTAATTGCTTTTGAACATTTAAGTAAGAGAAATTTTAAACTTTTGAACATGTGAATCAAAATTCAGATATTTTTTTATAAAGTAATATTTAATATAAATAATAAAATATCATCTTGTAAAAAGTATAGTTTTCTCTTGCTTTGTTTTGATTTTATGATCCTGTAAGATGATCCTTTATCTATAATAATTAATAAAAATTGTATTATATACCTATATACATCCCCATTCTCCCCCTCCTTTAGTTTTCTAAATAATTTTCTGGATGTATTTAAGATTTTTATATCTACCTGTTCGTTTCATATTACATCTGGCAATAACAAATTTATTTCTCGCATAAAAATAACCATAATTGCTCTCTGGTATCCACGCGAAGTGAGGTGTTGCCAAAAATAACGGCCTTGTACCTATTATCGCAGCTGAAACGGTCCATAAATCTCTCCAACTGAAAGTTAACATCTATTACAACGGAATAAAATGCGTATGTCTTGTTACAGTTCGCTTGCACGGAACTAAAGCAAAAGCACGTTCCGACAAGAATCCGTATTTAATTAAAAGAGATTTATTCAAAGAGGGCAAACGTTAAATTTTGACGAAGCCATTTATATTCTGAAGTTGTGTGCAAAGAGTCCAAAATCGATAGGATTATTTTTTATTTTCCGATAAGGAGGAAAACCTATTACAAGATATTTGCAAACATTTATATTTAATTTGTAGGTTATTGTAGAGATAAAATTTTTTATTACCTAGTTATTACTCAGCGATTTCTGTAGATTGCGACATAAAAATACCATTCAATAGCAAATAACTGAGTTCTGTCTAAGAAGTCAATGGCTTTTTAAAAGTACTTATAATTTTTTTCTTTTCTTGTTTTTTGTAACATAGCCTACGACGATATATAATTACTTTAAAAAATTTATATTGAAAAAAATTATAATAAATGTATTTATTATTATTATTAAAAAATCTTATGGCAAACTGCCGTTTCCAAAATAAGAATTAAGTTGCAATTTTTTTAAACTTTTATATTTTAAGAAAACGGAGAAAAAAAAATGTGCAGGCTTTTTATTAACAAAAGTAATAATAGTAATATAAAGTATATGTGTCAAGAAATTTTGAAATTTTGAAATTGTGGAATGATAAGGAAAAGTAAAATGTTTTTCTGTATGAGTTATAAATATAAGTTGTAAAGTATATGATAAAAATTTATTTTTCAAATTGTGAGATTATAAGGAAAAGTGAAAATTTACTAATTAGAAACTATAAATAAAAGTAATAGTGCATGTGTCAAGAAATTCTTAAAGTACGGTGTGATAAAAAAATTAAAAGTTTTTTTTTTTTTTTTTTTTTTTTTTTTTTTTTTTTAATTTATATAAAGAAAATAAAAGAGGCAATATATGTTTTATTATGAACAATATTTTCAGTAGAAAGACACTTATAAAAGTAACATTAGCGTATAATAAAATATTTTAAAAATTTTGACTGTATAATCCATATATATAAAATCATTTGTCCTGAGTGCGTGAGTGAGTGAGTAATCCATCATCGCCCAGCCCAAATAGCTGGACCTAGAAGCACGAAATTTTGTGAGAATGTTTCTTCTGTTACGTAGACATCCACTAAGAAGCGATTTTACAAAACTCGCTCCCCAAGGGGGGGGGGGGGGCAGAGAGGGCTAAATGTGATTTCACAAAATCCTTCATATCTCAAACAAAAAAACAGATTCCCGTAAAATTTTTGCTTTGAAATATAGCTAACACAGATACTTAAAAACCAATTTCTGGAATTTTAGTCATTCGGACCCAAAACGGGGAAGGGGGCAAAACGTGATTCCACATAATCCTATATATCTCAAACAAAAAACAGATATACATGAAATTTTTGCTCTAAAATATAGCTAATACAAATGCCTAATAATAAATTTTTGGGATTTTAGAAATTCGGCCCCTAAAGGAGGGAGGCCGCGAAACATGATTTCAAATAAACCTTTATATCGAATATATAGATATATATCTATATATATATATATATATGTCCGTGTGTGTGTGAGATTTTGATCTAAAATATAGCTCACACAAATATCTAAAACCAGTGTCTGGAATCACAGAAATTCGTCCCAAGTCGGGCGGGAAGGGGAGGATTATGGGGCATAAAATAATAATAATAATGATAATAAAATATAGTTAGACCGTTTCAAATCGATACAGATAGGTTTTATAGGCGTGCAAGTCGAATCAGGATATTTTCAAAAGTGTAAAGTTATTAGGAGGGGCGGGAAAGGGGGCGAAGGGGCAAAAAAAGAAAATTAGAGTTAGAACATTCAAAATTGGTACATAAAAGTTTTCGATAACTACAAATCGATTGCGGATACCTCGAATTTGTAAAATTTTTAGGAGAGTCGGGAACGGGAGGGGGGGGGGTAGAAAGGCCAAAACAATAGAAATAGAGATAGATCGTTCAAAACTGGTGCATAAAGGTTTTTGATACTTACAAATCGATAGCAGATATTTTGAAAAGAGAAAAAATATATGGATAGACGGAAAGGGGGGGGGGTGAAGGGGCAAAAATATAGAAATAAGGGTTAGAGCGTTAAAAATTAGTATTATTAGGTTTTAAGACCCGATAAATCGATTGCGGATATTTTCGAAAGGGTAGAATCATTACGAGGGTCTGGAAGTAGGGCGGGCGTCGGAGCAAAAATAAATAAACTCAGGTAGAACGTTGGAAATTAGTATTATTAGGTTTAAAATCCCGAGAAAATGATTGCGGATAGTTTTGAAAGTGTAAAATAATGAGGCGTGCGGGAATGGTTGGCGAAGAAACATGCGCGCCATGTGCGCATGTATACGCTGCCGCAGACAGTGGGGCCCCGGACCGATTATTTCACCAATGAAACAAGAATTTTTTGATATTTTATATTTATGTTTTTCCCTTACAATAATATAGTGATTCTTTAAGGGTGTTGAACATAAATGTGCTCGCGCAACGTACAATGGCCTGCACTGCCGAAGGCAGCGGGGACGCGGTGTGACATTTTTCCAGATTTTTTTTTTTTTTTTTTTTTTTTTTTTTTACATGATAAAAAATAATGCAATTTTGAGAATTCATTAATTATAGTGATTCAATTAAAAATAGTGACCAGCGAAGCGGGCGTAGCCTGCTAGTATTATATATATATATATATATATATATATATAATTATAAACTTATATTTTGTTTATAAGGGAAAAAAATCAATTAACTAGAACCTTAGTATTCTATTACAAATGGGATTTACATCGTAAATAATGCAAATGTTTGTGTAAAGTTATATTTTAGGCTTTCAATAGCTCAAGCTAACAATTATTTCTGTTACGTTGTATTTAAGTGACAAACTTGATTTAAATAATTTTGATTTAAATATATAGCAATATTTTTAATAGAAAAATGTCTTATTAATGTTCTACAATTAAACGAAGTGAAATGTTTTGTAGAAAATTTCTGGTATGAAATCTCTTACTGATTTACGGGTACTTGGCAACTATGCAATATATATTTTCCATATGTTTAAAATGCTTAGTATTTTATTACTACATATTATTTCAGATTGAAATAAGAATTATTTCTTAAGGGAAAAAAACTTTTAAATAAAGTATGCAATAAAACACGCCATATAATATCTTCAAAATGTTAATATGTACAGTCGGTATCAAAAGTATCCGAACACTAGCAAAAATTCTTATATTAAAAAAATACTCTTAATACTGTCTTTTTTTTTTTTTTTTTAATAAATACTAGTCGAATAATTTTCTTAGCCAGTCTAAGAACATGATTTGACAAGGATTTATTTAACAAAACAGTATTGAGAGTACTTTTTTTACATAGGAAATTTTGATAGTCCTCGGATACTTTTGCTGCCAATTGTATGCTTATATGCAAGGAAATAATTATTTTTAAACAATGTAAATATATAAATTGTAAAATAACTAATTTCTTTATTTTAAGTGTTTTTATAAATATTATTGACACAAATGTTATTTTTCAGGTTACTTTTATAGGTTAATTTATAAAACTTTAAACAGAGAATTGATTTTTTCCTTAAATCTTAATACTGCTGCAATGTAAGATGAATTTTAACAGCTTGTTTAAGTTTTGGGATATAATTTGTGAAGACGTTAAGGATTTAATTGTCAAGCTAAATTTAAAGACAATTTCTTTAATGTTATTTAGTATGCAGAATCTATCATGAATTTGCGATTAACAGTTAAAATGTTATTAAATGTTTTAAAAAAATTATAAGCCTGAAACAGTCAGTGTGGCACATTAATTTTTAAATTTGAGACATAGACTTCCTCTAATGTAAACATGATGCAAGTAAATAAAATTTAAATGTAGATTGTGTTAAAGAAGGTTTTTCAATTTCCCTTTATAAAAATTATTTTTTTAATTAGTACAACCGTTTAATATAATTGTTCAAATACAAAATGCAACACCGATTTTAAAAAGAATTCCAATCGATTGTTTTGATTTTAAATTTTATAATATTTCAATGCAATTAAAATACATGAAAATGAAAATATTAAAAAATATAATGTATTTTAAGAAATAGTTTTTTAAATTAAAATTGCATGTTTCGGTTCATTTTATTTTACCTACTGTAGTAATAGAAGTATATACTCCAGTTTTCAAGGGATGTTTATTTTATTTTATTATATATATTTTTTAAGTGATATTTTTATTTAAATCATTGAACATATAAAGCCCGAAATGAAATATAAGCTTTATATTTATTTAAAAAGTTTGAAAAAAGTAATTCAAAAGAAGAAAATATTGTCTTATAGGACTCGAAAACGTCAGTAAGATTTATGCCGTGATTTGATGTGTATATCACATACATATGTCGAGTAAATTACACTTTAAAGTTTACTTTAACTGACATTGCCGTAATTGTTTTAAAAATTTTAATATATATATATATATATACATATATATATATATATATTTATTTATTTACATACTTGTGCATGTATCTGTATAAGTGTAAGGTCAATGATGGTAGAAATCAAAATTTGAAAATTTACTGAAATCATCCTTTTCTAATCGCATTAAAATGCATAATATTAAGATGGTTTATTTATTCGAAATTCTGCACTTTCTCATATGGACACAGCTCCTAACTAATACGGATTCATGGGTACAATTAGATTTATATTCATTGAATAAAATAAAACTATTAAAGAAGATTCTTGAAAAATAGTGGTATTAAAAATTTCAGATGGCAAGAGAATCCCGTAACTTCATTTAAATGTGAGGATTTTTTTCTTATTTTTTTTTCTTTTCTCTTTTCTTTCTATCTATCTTTGTTTTTTTCCCTTTCAGATAAAGAATAACCAAGTTAAATTAAGAAAATCTGGATAAGATAAAATCTTTATGTTACTGCTCAAAGAGACAAAAGTTAAAACTTATAAAAATTTTATCAAGTCAATAAAAATTACATTATTGAAAATTTGACTTTGAATACAGTTTATATAATATGTAATCTAATGTATTTTTTCATTTCATTACGTTTGTGTAATTAAAACCGGAAAATTCTGCATTCTGATCTTTTCGGTAAAATTACTATACTAAATTAAAATAATCTGTTGTAATTTTGAAAATTAACTATCTCCATATTAAGAAAAATAAATAAAGAAAAGAAAGAAAAATAAAATAAATAAATAAATAAATAAAAATAGTTAAAAAGAAACATTTATGAAGAAGGTAATGAAAAATATTTTATGATTAGTCCAGATATTCAAAATTTAAAGCAAGTGAAGTTTAAATATTTTGAGTACTAAATATGTTAAGAACTAATATAAAACTATGTCATAATTATAACTAATCGGCATTTATGTATAATTAAATGTAAGAAAAGTTTCTTTCAAATATGAAAATGGTGAAATCAATGGAAAATATAATTTTTCCTTTTAAAAAAAATGATGTTGACATATATATATATATATAAAGAAAAGAAATAAAAAAAAGAAATGTCCTTTAAATTTTCTCAGAATATTATTTTGCAAACAACTTCAGTAAAATACCAAAAAAGAAAAAAATCTTTTTCCTCTGGAAAGTTAACAATAAAAAAAAAAAAAAAAAATCATATTTAAAAAAAATATCATTTAAAACAAATACGATAAAAACATTTCTGACATTTTAATTTTTGTAAAATAAATGTAGTTTTTACAAAGTTATTTTAAAAATATAAAATTCCCAATCATTCAGTTATAAACTCAAATTCACCAAAAACATCTTTTTTACGGTTCTGTGAACATACATACTCAAAAATTTCATAACTTTTATTACAGAAAGTGAGCACCTATCAAAATGAATAAAAAGGAATTTGAAATCTCTTGGGTGGCAACAACACTGAAACATGGAGGTAAAAAAATAACTTGTGAATGCCTTCAGAAAATTCTTCACTGCGCTTCATGCTCTGCCGGAAAAAAAAAAAAAAGTATATGCGTGCGTTTTAATTAAAGTGCCGCATTTATGCATTTTTTTAAAACTTGCTTTTTAGCGAAATGTAAGTTTTTTTTTTTTTTTTTTTTTTGTACTGTCGTAACATTTTTTAATGAATTTTATGTTTTTATGTTAAATTATGCGAATTAGGCATTACGAATTGAACACAATATTCAGATATGTTAGATATTTGGTACATATTTTTATTTATTTATTTATTTTTTATGATCTTTCAGAATTGCTTACGAAAGCAAAATAAATATTTTTCTGCAAGACATCAAATATAGAAATAATAAACCGTGCATTTCATTTGCCAGTAACGATTTTTTTTTTTTTTTTTTTTTTTTTTTTAAGATTTTATTGAAGGAACACCTGTATTATTAAAAACAATTTGCACTGAATTATGCGCTTATTTTTAAAATACACATTTGACAGTTAGATAGTTTTTTTTACTTGTTTGCTAGTTTAGTTTTAAGTAACGGTAAGTAGTTTTAATACGTAAAATAATGAAGTATTGATTGTTTCTTTAGTTTACATATGTATTTATATGCACGTTTAAGGCGAGAGACCTATTACTTTCACATAAAATAGACCAAATGTAAACAGTTTCTCTCTTTTTATTTCCGGCAGCAAGTTTCAAATTACTAAAAATAAAATTGAGAAAAGATAGGCGAATAAAATTTTAAAAAATTAATTTAGTAATTACTGCAATGGGAATCAACATTATTTATGAAGCTCATGAATTAGGATTATTTATTTTATTTTATTTTATTTTTTACGATTTTTAAAAATTTATAAATCAAAAGATAACCATTGCATTAAATTATATAGAATGATTAAATTAAATGTGTAAATATCGCTTATTTGACGTAAATATACAGAAATTTTAGCATAGGATAAATACTAATGTTGTAGAATTAATTTAAATATCTGGCAGGATAAGTTTTGAGTTTATATATATGTATATCTGAATTTTGGAAAACTTTGAAATATTTCTACGAACGTAGAAAGATTTCGGGACCTATATAAATACTTGCTTAGGACAGAATTTTAATTTCCTTATATTTAAGTTTCAGTAATTTCGTAATTTGTGTTTATTTTTATTTTCTTTCTTCATTTATTTTATGTTTCAAAAGAGAATATACTTCATGAATAGTGTTCGAAAAAATAATTTAAGGAATGAATTTTTGCAGTTTTATCAGCTTCGCACACAAGTCAAGCTCTTCGGCCTAACTGTTGCCATTTTCCGTGTTTTTTCTCCGGAAGTTTTTTGAATACGCTCCAAAACCTTTAGAAAAGACCTCGTAAACACCATTTCTCCCAGATTTTGGTTCCATATGAACAAAATCTTCTTTATCACATAACTACAAAAAAAAAAAAAAAAAAATCGACATTTTCCCCCCTTAAATATTTTAATAAAGCTAATAATAATAATAATAATAATAATAATAATAATAATAATAAAAGCTTCAATTATTTTTCTAATGTATGAGAAAAATATCAACCCCTAAAAGAAGACAAATATCAGACCATAGAATTCTAATAGAAATATTTGTACTATAATAAATGTACCGCCAATTTAGCCCTGCTTCAGTGAAAAATCTGGAGTGACTCCACTCGACTTTCCGAACATTGAGTAACTAACAGTTTTGTAGATAAAATAAAGAAAGAGGAGTTGCTAAACAAACAAAAAAGAGAAAACCATAATAGAGTGTTTGAGTATTTTTCTCCATATATCACACGAGGTTTTATTTAACGCTACTGAACTTTGAGCCCTTAGATCAAAATGATAAAGAATTTTTCGTTGTGTCCCTGTAAAAATCTATAAATGCTAGATTCACCAAAATGCTTATAGTTAGTGCAACAGTGATTTATAATATTCATACAAATTTTTAGCTCAATTGAATAAGGCGTTTAGATGCTATCGCTGGTCTCATAGGCCATAAAGATAAAGAATTTTTCTTTGTGTCCCTGTAAAAAAACTGTAAGTGCTAGATTCACCAAAATCTATACATTTGGTTCAAATATGACCTATAACATGTGTACAAATTCTTTGCTGAGATTAATAAGGCGTTTAGACGCTATCACACTTTTAAAAATTTGGCAAAGAATTTTTCTTTGTGTCCCTGTAAAAAAACTATAAGTGCTAGATTCTCCAAAATCTATACAGATTGAGTATCCGTGACCTATAATATGTGTATAAAGTTTTTTCTCAATTGAATAAGGCGTTTAGATGCTATCGCACTTTTAAGATTTTGGTCCCTTGGCCATAATGATAAAGAATTTTTCTTTGTGTCCCTGTAAAAAAACTATAAGTGCTAGATTCACCAAAATCTATAGGGTTCGTACTATGGTGACTTACAATATACGTATCAACTTTCAGCTTATTCGAACAAAGCGTTTAGACGCTAGCGTGTTCACTCACAGACATACACACATACATACATATATCATCGTAAAAATAGTGAAAACGGACTCGTTGGACCTCGAAACGTATAGAAACATCAAAATCTCGAATTCGGATTTTTGACATGATTACAATACTTTCCTCACTATAGTGTTCGGAAAGTAAAAAAGAATGGGTATTTCACAAAACGGCTCTAACATTTTTAAAAAACTTTTTTAATATATATCTTCATTACGTATGTGCCAGTTTGCTCTTATCGAAAAACTATTAGATATCTAATTTGTTAGATCATTTTTATTTTAGTCTTCTGACCACATTTTCCTCAAAAAGTGCATGTAATACGTGTAATAGTGGGTAAGAGAAGCCATGCGGCTGTTACACACCAGATTTTTTTTTTTTTTTTTTTTTTTTTTTAATATATATCAAAGAATAATTAAATTAGCTGTCACAAAAACTAAATTTTGAATATTAATTTAAAATTTAAGAATTAATAGCAGAAATGTATGTTAAAATCTAAAAAAAAATTTTAAGATTATGTATAAAATAAGCAAATATTCTCTAAGGTGAAATAATGCTATAATATATTATTTAATACAATAATACATTGTTGTATCAAAGTTATTTATTAATAATAATAATGATAATAATAATAAATTTAAGTATTTGTAAAGAAGGCTATAAAAGTTTATAAGAATATATAAGCTATATATATAGCAATATAAGCTAAATAATAATAAAAAAATAAAAGTTTCTATTTTCCTTTATTAAACAATATTTGTTTCCATAAAGGATAATTCTTTATATATAAAAAACAAATATAATTTTAGAAATAATTAGAATTAGAACGTTAAAAAAAAATCACTAACATCTTTTTAATGTTTATTAACATTTCAGTATGACCCTACGTTAGGGGAAAAACTGAAAGCAGTGTGAAAACTTCAACGCAATATTGCCCCCCTTTGCTTTTGACGAATTATCGAGTCAGTAATTTCAACTCTAAACAATTGTCAACATGTTTTTCAAAAGTATCGCGTTTCTTTTTCAAAGTTATTGTTATTTATTATTAAGCAGAATACTTTTGCTAAATTTTGTTACACAAAATTTTTTCACTAATTATATATTTTTTTAATATAAATAATTTGCAATCAAATTTGTAACAACAACAACAATAATAAGAATAATAATGATGACATTCACTGCCATTCTTTAATAATCCTTGCATAAGTTATATCCAGCAATACTGAAAAATTTTTCGTAATGTAAGCGCAGATTTTTCCGTCCCTTTCATCTTTTAAGCAGATATTTCCGATTAAATCGAAATGCTTTCATTCTTTTTCTTTTTTCTTTATATTTTTCTTTATTTTTTAATTTCTGGTATTAACTTATTTCGTTTAATATTAATCATCATTATGTAAATTGGTGCTCTTAAATAAAATAAAGCTCTATTTTATTATTATTCATGTAATAACAAACCATAAAACTATGGAACTAAATTAGCTCTAACAGTTTGCATTTAAAACATTATTCAACTAAATATTATCGGAAGTTTTAAAGTTATAATTATTCAAATGAAACATTACTTTTTTTTTTTCAATATTCAGCAATGCTAATATATTGAAATTTATTATTTATATGTCCACCGGTTGTCGGCCTGGATAGCTCATTTGGTTGAGCCTTGACCTTGTATGTCAAAGATCTAGGGTTCGACTCCCGGTCCAGGCATTATTTTCACTCAGTCGGAAAAATAAATTTCAATAAATGATTTTCTTACCTATCAGTTGATTGCGTGATTTTAATATATTGTAATGCTAATATATTTACATAAAACAGATGTAAAAATAAAAATTCCCCCCAAAAAACGTTTTGGATTAAACTTACATCATCTGCAGGGCTCTCACGGCCCGTACTTTTAAGGAAAACTATTTTTATATAACATTTCCCACTACCTCCTGTAAGAAATCGTGGAAGTATATTACAAAATATTATTTTATAAAAATACCGATTCTGAAAATATGCACCGTGGGAACCTTGATTCATATTAAGGAGATATATTAATCCAGAACGCTTTATAAACTGAATCTAAGCGATAGTAATACCATATATGGATAATATTCACTAAAGTTATTCATAAATTAACATTATAATTAAAATATTAAACATGTAAGTAAAGAATTAGATTTAAACATATAGAAATGCGTTATGCTTCCTCTATAAACGCATTTTAAAATATATTAGTGAACAATGATTAAATTATAAATTTATTCGTTGCAATATAATCTATTTCATACTCACTCGTTCTTGTATATTAACCGTCATCAGAAACTTGTAATATTATCAAAATTATGTATAAATTACTTCTAGATATGTAATGAACTTATAATAAACCATACTGGTCGCTAATGAGTAAAACAGGCTATCAACTACTTCCTATTAATTAAAAATGATTTTGATAATTTTCATTTATTTCTTCATTGCTCTTTTTAGAACAGATTGTGTTTTCTTCACGCTGATAAAGGAAACACGCCACGATAATAATGAAATTTTAAATACCGTATCCGTGGACACACACGAAGTTATATATATTAAAAAAACACATTTCATTTTGATGTAGATTAAGCTTTCGTTATTTATAAATAATGAAGTTATATTTAAAGCTTGAAAAATTACATGGGTGGTGATACTTTTTCTTTTGAGAAGGCGATGCCAAAAACAAACTATTAAAATATGATCATTGCATAATATTTTTATGGTTTTAGTAATTTAGAAAATAAATGCGTGTTGCTTTATAATTATAATAAATCCACATTTAAAAAAACATTAATTTTATTTCAAAGCAGCTGTTGATCTCCTAGTAAAGTTCAGTGAACTTCTAATGTTTATTGACCTACACAAAGCTAAAAATAAAGTAAAAGAGTCGTATAATTATGCAATTTACTTACTCAAAAATACAGAATATTTTAATTGAATTCTTGTTATTTAACTTAATAAGAAAAATATTATTTTTTTGGCTTAATTTAAATAATATAAAATAGTAAAAGTAACTATAGTCTGTTCGCGGAGAACTGATAGCAAAAGTAAACATAAAGGGTTGCTGTTTTTTCACGAAAGATTGCCATATTTACGCTTTCTCGCTGAATGGACGATTCTGTTTATATTGACCGATGGCTAGCTTTCTCTGCCTTGTAAGTGAGTATAGTTTGTAATAGCTGGATAAAAACTATTCTCTGGGTTCAATACATTTATCTTTTCTTTCGAGTACTTTATTCCATGCTTTTATTTTCCATAATTCTAATTAAACACCTGAAGAAAGGAAAATACCACTACAAAATAAACAAACGAAAAAAGAAGTCGTTCGCTTGTCAGAGAGACGCCGTTTGTCTTCAATTAACGCCAGGAATTCAACAGTATCGCCAAGAATCACGCTGCTTTATTTACTTTCGCTATCAGTTCTAGGCGAGCAGAGTATAAAACTCTGTTTTATTTATATCAACTTTGAAACATATAATTGAAGATTTCAACATGTTGAATAATTACACTTACGGCTGTATTTACCAATAACTTTAACCCTCAATTCAACACGAAGATTTGAAAAGCCTATAAAGTCAGGGTGTGAATTTTAAGCAAAATCTGACACGTGGCATTGTTTTTTCAGAAATGTTTTGCTAAAAATAACCAATCAAAGGTTATATGGAATCTTCGACGCTAGGTGGCAGAAGTAGAGTGCCAAATTTTGTTGGAAAGCTGCAGTCTGACTTAGATGCTTCTCAAGTTTTTCTGTTGATCCGGAATTTGAAGTTATTGGTGAATATATCCATTAGAAGATAAAGATTTATTCATTGGGATCAGAAAAGATTTTTTTTTTAATCAACATCGTGTCATGGAGAAGTATAAATAAGAAAAAAAAAATCTTTTAAAATGTGAACCTCTACATGTGTATCTCTAGTAATTAACACGTTGCCAGCGAGGTATATTTTTATTTTGAATAGTAAGCCCAGCCTTGTACTGTCTCTCTATAAGGCCGCTTTGCAACTGTGTTTAAATTATTTAAATTTTATTCTTACAAACCGATTCGGCAAATGGCCACTAACACATATATACGCGGATTGAAATTAGGGGCTGAAATTCAAATGCGAAAAAGCCTCTTTTTGAAGTAATGTAAGGTTCCAAAGGTTCTCCACTTTCTGTCCCATTAATTTAGGAGAGTAATTTTTGTTATCAAATAAGACATTAAAATTCCAATTAAATTTTGTTTTCGCAAATACTTGTGGAAGAGCCCTTAAAAAAATGCTTACCAAGCCTTTTTTTGTTTTTTGTTTTTTAGAATATTATTTAAAGTCTCTTTATTTTTATATGACGATAGTTCTCGCTACCTGTTGAAGATGTGTTAATAGTGTATACATGGACATACTTTATAGCATATATATTTAAACTTAAAAACTTCTTTACGCATCGTAAAACTAATGAAAGTACTACTGGTTTCAAAGTGATGTGGTCTTTCTTCTTCAGGTGCATAAAACATGTTACTGCCTCGAAGGCAAAAACAAGACTGTGTTCCTGTTTTTGCCTTCAAGGTAGTAAGCACGTGTTCTTCACCTAAAGAAGAAAAGCCACGTCTCTTTGTAACCCATAGTACTGTCATTAGTTTTATGGTTTGTAAAGATGTTTTTTAAGTTTAAATAGTGATTGTACACCAGTTATTTAATTTAGTAGTGTTACAGTATATATATTCCAGTTAATGATTTTTATTTATTTTCATTCCGTACTTTCTTGTTTTCGAATTAAAACAATCTTATTACAAAATATGAATATATTTCTGAGTGACTTACACCAAATATACAAAGCAAAATTAATCACACATGCTTATTTTCTTCGTCGATTTATGCGACATTATAAATCAATGTTTATTTATTTCCATCTAACAAACAGCTGTTTATGACATGATAGCTGTTTAGCGAACAGTCGTTATTGATTCTTTCATGACACATAATAAGAGTGTAAAATTATATTTATGCAAGAAAAGTTTTTTCTGTAAAATCTCAAATTTTTCCATAATTAAGAACAGATATGGACTTTTAAAGAGGTTTTTACTGCAAAGTTTATATGCAGAAGTAAATATAATTGAAATTTACGACCGTATTCGGAGCTTTAGAAAATATTACATAACCAAAGATTAATGGACGATTTATATTTTTCGTAAATACTATGTAAATTATTGCTCTTATTATGTTAAACTTCCCGACAGTTTATTAAGTACAGATACGTAAAATTTTAAAAAGGCAAAAAAAGTATTTTTTAATAAAATGTATACTGTTAAAGTATTTAACTTTAATGGTAAAGATAATCTTTTCTTTAAACATTCTTAAAAATAGCCATGAGCTTTAACTGCAAAATTCTTATCTTCTGCTGTCCACAAGACAGTCAAACATTCTGCGTAAACAAATCGTAAATTCAGGCAGCTTCTATTCTTCTAATCGAAAGGACAAACATCATTAGTCTTTAGAATTCAGGAGATATTTGTGTTGTTACTGTTCAAAAAGAAAATTTCGTTTAATAGTGCATAAAAAAATATAAACGATAAAAAAAGTTCTGAAAATGGAATGATGAAACCTGTATTCATGTGAAAAATAAAATTGAAAGAAAACATATTTACATTTTATTTAGAACTACAGGTAAATAGAAAAGACGAGTTGAAGACAAAATTTTCTCCTTTTACATTTATTTACACTAAAGTAATTGACCGAAAAAAAAATGTATATCATGTATATACATTATTATTATTACTAATAACTAGATTATCAGAACATTTTCGGAGCCTAACCATAAACTTCTGTATAGATGATGACCACTGATTATTGACAACTGATTATAGTTGCTTCATTATTTGGCTCCATCAATGATCACTGTTATTTTTTCTCTAATTGAAATATCAGTGCATTTTCTGTTACATGGAATGCTACCAGGGGCGAGACGTGGTTTAGAAAACTATAGAAGCGCCGAAGCGAAGCGCCTCGAAAAACAGAGGAAGAATCAATTCAGTTTTACGACGAGGCGACGTTACTTGATTACTTTTTTAAAATCTTAAATTGGGGAAGCGCTGCTGCCATAGCTTCCATGGACGCTTTGCCACTGAATGCTACGCATGTAAATATAAATTTTGGCTATTATTGTATTTTTTACTAATATATATACATATCTTTATATATATATTTCTTTTGTGCGTGTGTATGTCACTGAACTCCTCTTAAACGGCTGGACTGAGTTTAATGAAATTTTTTGTGTGTCTTCAGGTGGATTCGAGAATGGTTTAGATTTACAAATGAAAGTTGCAACTTAATTAGTTCTTTCTTAATTAATTTTTAACCAACTCTTTCAACAACATTTCCACATAGATGGCGTGAGTTGTCGTAAACACGATGTCAGAATTTATTTAATGTTGAAATGAAAAATGAATTTTTAACCGTATGTTACGAAGTGTTTAAAATATTTTTTTCAAAATTAATATTTTTAGAATCGTAACCGTATCTTACGAAGTGTTTAAAATATTTTTTCAAAGTTAATATTTTAGAATCGTAAACACGATGTCAGAATTTATTTAATGTTGAAATAAAAGATGAATTTTTAACCGTAAGTGTTTAAAATATTTTTTCAATGTTAATATTGTTAAAATGTTAAAATTAGTTAAAATGGTATATTCTTTTAAAAAATTCGTCAATATCCGACGGAGTTATTTTATGTTAAAATGAAAAATGAATTTTTAGGTCATTATTATTTGTGCAGATGGAAAATGTACTAAAAGTTTTCCGAAAAATTTCACGATCACAAATGTTGACGGATATCCCATATATCGTCGAAACAATCCCGATAATGGCGGACAATCTTATCATCTATGTCAACAACATAGATATTGACATTGATAACCGTTGGATGGTCCCATATTCGCCTCTGCTGAGCAAAACATTCAATGCTCATATTAATGTTCAGTTCTGCAGTTCAGTGAAGAGCATCAAATACATTTGCAAGTATGTGAATAAAGGCAGCGATATGGTTGTATTTCGAGTTAAAAATACCAATGTGAATGCTCCTCCGGTGAATAACAACGATGAAATAACACTTTACCAAATTGCCGGTACGTCAGCTCCAATGAAGCTTTTTTGCGTATATTTGGTTTCCCAATTCATGAACGGGATCCAGCAGTCCTTCATTTAGCCGTCCATCTTGAAAATGGCCAGCGCGTATATTTCACGAGCGAGACAGCGATTGATCGTGCTATAAATCCACCAAAAACTACACTCACCGAATTTTTGGAATTGTGTAATCGTGCGGATGCTTTTGATGATTTTGCACGGACATTACTCTATTCAGAAGTACCACGCTATTTCACATGGGCTCCAACAAAAAAATGGATGCCCCGCAAGCAAGGCACGCCGATTGATGCATGTCCCGGTTTATTCAAATCAAACACCTTGGGACGAGTATTTACAGTCAATCCAAGGCAGACTGAGTGCTTTTATCTTCGACTGTTATTGGTTAATGTCATCGGCCCTTTGTCATTTCAAGATTTACTTAAAGTGAATGGACAACAGTATCCAACGTATAAAGATGCATGCCTTACACTCGGCTTGCTTGAAGACGACAACCAGTGGGAGTGTATGCTTGCTGAAGTAGGACTGAATTTACAGCAAAACAAATTCGTCTACTATTCGCTATAGTGTTGACTACATGTTTCCCGGCCCGAGCAGAGACATTATGGGATAATCACAAAGATTCAATGACTGATGATATATTGCATCAACATCGTTCACGGTGCAACGATCTAACGATAGTATTCAGTGACGCTATGTACAATGAAGCATTTATTGCTATTGAAGATCTTTGCATTAACATTGCCAACTTACCACTCAGTCATTTCGGTATGCATTCAACAAATCGAAATGCATCTGATTTAATAAGCACTGAATTGAATCGTGAACTACAATACAATACTGTAGAAATGGCAGCGATTGTTGCTCGCAATGTCCCACTAATGAATGAAGAACAAAGAACCATTTATGACCGCATCATGCTCGCAGTTTTGGCAGGAGAAGTTGGATTCTTTTTTTTTGGGGGTGCACCAGGTGGAACTGGCAAAACATTCCTTATTTCGCTAATTCTCGTCGAAATACTATCAAATAATGGCATCGCATTGGCTGTTGCATCATCTGGCATTGCGGCAACTTTATTTGATGGAGGCAGAACAGCTCATTCATTATTTAAACTGCCACTAAATATTCAAAATAACCCAGACGCAGTGTGCAACATAAAAAAACAATCGTCCATGGCCACAGTGCTGAAATAGTGTAAAATTCTTATCTGGGATGAATGCACTATGGCACACAAACATTCGATTGAAGCGTCGAACAGGACATTGAAAGATATAAAAAACAACGACAAACTATTTGGCGGCACTCTGTTACTCTTTTCAGGTGATTTCAGACAAGCACTTCCCGTTATTCCACGTTCAACACATGCTGATGAGATCAACGCGTGCTTAAAATCATCGTCATTGTGGCTTAATGTTGGAAAAGTACAACTGAAAGTAAATTTGTGCGTTGAAAAGCTTCAAGATCCATCCGCTGAAACATTCTCAAAACAATTGTTAGATATCGGCGATGGAAAAGTTACTACAGATGAAACTGGATGCATAAAATTACCGACCGATTTCTGCACAATCATTGATTCTCAAGATGCTTTTATTGACCAGATATTTCCCGATGTACACAGACGATACACAAATCATGAGTGGCTGGCAGAAAGAGCAATTTTAGCAGCAAAAAATGTGGACGTCAACGAATTGAATCTCAAGATACAACATTTGTTACCAGGAGACTTGGTGTCATACAAATCTAATGATACAGTTTGCGATGCCACCGAAGCTGTAAATTATCCAACAAAGTTTTTAAACTCATTGGATTTACCAGGCATGCCACCGCATATTTTACAACTGAAGGTTGGATCTCCGGTTATTTTGCTTCGTAATTTGAACCCACCACGGTTGTGCAACGGCATGCGATTAGTCATAAAAAAATTAATGAAAAATGTTATCGAAGCCATCATTTTAAATGACAAATTCCGAGGTGAAAATATATTACTACTGCGAATCCCTATTATACCCACAGATGTGCCAATTCAATTTAAACGCCCTCAATTTCCAATTAGAATGGCATTTGCAATGACTATCAATAAGTCTCAGGGCCAAACGATGTCTATCTGTGGCTTAGATTTGAGCACATCATGTTTTTCACACGGACAATTATACGTGGCTCTCGAGTGGGCAAACCATCCAGTTTGTTTGTATTGGCGAAAGATGGGATAACAAAAAATACTGTACACTCTGTTGCATTAAGGGATTGATATTGTTTTTTAGTAATATTGTTATAAGTAGCGATATGTATATAATTTTAAAGAATCAATTTTAATAAATTAAAAAAATAAATGATTGGTGTTTTGTTATTTTTATATTCTTTCACCGTTCACAGCGCTCCATACATCTTCCACTTATATACCACATCCTTACACACTTACAATAAGTTAGTTATTTTTTTCTAGCAAAATATTCTCTAGATATAATTTATATGACAAAACAACGTTTGTCGGGTCAGCTAGTATATATATATATATATATATATATATTTCTACACATTTATATTTACTTCTTACGTTTGAAGCTTAGGTGGTTTTGCATCATACTAGAGCTACCTAATGGACGATTAGTGTTGGTCTGGAATTCACCTCTAAGTGTGCTTCGAAGACATGCCATCACAATTTTGATCTTTTGCGGAAGGGATCTCTCGCTTCGGTGACCCTCCAGAGGTATTGATTTATGCCACTCAAAACACATTGAAGCTACAACTGATTTTACTTGTACAAGCGATCATTAATGTAAATGACGGTCTTTGTCTCGCGAATTCGTCTCGCGAAAACGAACGTGCAATCCTTTGATTACGAACTGAACGCATTATCTACCGCGTTACTTTGACTTCCTACGAAATATTTTAATAAGAAGGAATTTAAATTGAATTATTTTACGATATCTAACAATAATTTTATCTGAAAATGCTTAAAATATACTATTACTTTATATTTGATGGCATTTCTCATGACTTTAAAAACATTTACGTTCTACTAGATAACCTATGACAAAAATTTAATGACAAGGAATATTAGCTTAGCAATATATTTTTATGTTCATTGATTGTTAGACATATATGTGCATTGAATAATATGAGTTTATCATATTAATGACTTTGTTTTCGAATGAAAAACTATAATATCAATATATTATAAGAAAGCACAAGCATTATAAGCTGGCAAAAGTTGTGAGGAATTCGTGGACGCCATGATCTCAATTCCTCAATCTTAAAGATTAACTTAATTACTTAATTACTTAATTAGATAGTAATAAGAGCTCGAGACCAAGGTTTTAAATATAAAATAACAAAGTTTATTTAACATTCAATATCAAGGAGGGTGTTGGGCTAACTCTGTTATAACTTTTAATAAACCCCTCAAGAAATAACTTCAATAAAACATAAAATAAAAGGTAGCTTATCTCACCAATACTAATCTTGCCGATGACTGCTCTCTATTATCACTAGCTACTCTCACACTGGAATCATCGGCCGGATTCCCGAAGCGCGACAGATTCTTCTCTTACCTTACGCTACGACACTACACCTCTCTACCATCATTTAACATACGCATAAAACTATCACCACCAACATTTCTCTTTACTCCACCTCCTCACACACTAATCAACTACCATTCTCTATCACTACCAATTCACTATCCATTCACTATATTCACCGTCCTTTCTACCAAAACAATCTCCATCTTATACTATATTCTACAAACTTCCTTTCCCTTCATTTCAATCGAACTTAAAATCACTTCCCATTCATCAAACACTCAGAACCTAATTTTTTCACTGCAGCACCATGTCAACATAAAACGTATCCGACCAAGACTTTCGCCGAGTCACTGGCGACGAAGTGATTTGACAGTTCCAACTTTGGTGACGGTCTACAGTCTCGACCTCACAAAGTAATTGGTACAAAACGCCGAATTTTAAAGTTTATTTTCTTTGGCCTTGTCCGATTGACCCTCGCATTCAGTTCACTTTTAAGATTGGAAAGGATTGCTCTTTGCTTTTCTTGACGTTTTTGTGTCTAAAGGCAAGGATCGGTTCTTAATAACTGTCTTTATAAAACTCTTCTCTGTTTCACTTTCACCGTATGCTCTTTCTAACCACGCCCTTCAAAAAAAAAAAAAAATTCCACTTTTTACGTTTTTCGGGCCTTACACATTTGTTCGGATATGTCTAGTGTTTCAAAATAAATCAATTATTTGAAATCTCTTGCTCTTTCTCGAGGCTATAATCCCTCTATCATCGATACAGTTCTCTATGAATTAAAAAATTCTAAAGGTTGTGTTTCCCAATTGAATGATCACGGTCTCATCCCAGTACATTTAACTTTTTATTCACCACTTTCTTTTAAAATTTGTAAAATGCTTTCACCGTTCGGTTTTAAAGTCATTCAAAGTCATTCGTCAACAAAATTAAATTACCTTCTCTTAAACATTATATTCCTACTAAAAACCGTTCTCACGTTTATTTAATACCCTGCTCATCGTGTAATTTCGTGTAAATTGGTCAAACTAGTAGGTGTTTGAAATATAGAATAAGTGAGCACCGTCGGAATGTTCGTAATAAAGATATTTTTAAATCTTCTATTGCTTTCCCACCGCTGGGATCATGGTCATTGTTTTGATTTTTCGAAAACTAACATAATTTTTTCTCCCGTCTCTCCTTTCCATTTGAATAACCATGACATTTTTTACAGATTTAAAAATTTGAAAAAATCTTGTTAATGATATTTCTTCAACTCCGTTCTTGTCTGATGCTTGGAAATTTACTCACATAACTTCAGCTGTCGTTTAGTTTTGTTATTTTTGTTATTTTTTGTTATTTTGTTAGTTACATATTTTCTTCTTTCATCTTATAATTTTGGTCACACCAGTATTTATATTTACATTCGATTTTATTTGTTTTTTCTCTTCACTAAACAGATATTGTGCATTGCCGCTTTGTTTGCCGCATTCGTGCGTAATTTATTCGTCTGACGAAGTCTCGTGGTTTCTTTCGACCCGAAACAATTGTTGCGAATTCTTATATTTTATGGTGTTTATTCAAAGTTTTGTACCAATTAATATTAATATATATTCGTATATTTTACAATATAATTAAAATTTCATAGCACTCACTATTCCATTTTTATATTACGTAATAGACATCCCCTGGCTATGTTAGTTATATAAAAATCATGTAAATTAACCACATTTAGCCCATTATTTGCCAAAACCTTTAAATCTATTTTTATTTTAATTATTGAAAATTTTAAGCTTGAGTAAAGGATATTCCATGGCCAATACAATTTTAAACAATTAAGTGTCTAAAATATCGTAAAAAAACAATTAAATATGTAACTCGCCCCGCCAAATGTGTTAATTTATTGGTAAACCAAAGCCATTGAAATACTGGTGGTAAGTTACTCTTATATACGTGACCTACACTTGGTGTGGTTGCACGCGTGCTGCAGAATTGTAATATACTCCTAAAATCCCACGGCAGTTTCTTTTACTTGCTTTTACATATTGCTGAGGCAGAGTGATAAAACAGTTAAAGTCGATTAACGACACGAGATATCTGGGTCTGTGTGAAATTTCCTCCGAGGAGGCTTTCTAAAAGGTTTTATCTGATATTTACAAGAGTAAGAGAAAAATTACAGAAAACTCGAATGGTTAGGATGATAAATGCGACCAGAGACAAAACCGGCACCTCCCATCTACCTGCTTCAAAGGCACAACCTCTCCTCTACTGGTAGGGTTATTTGTTTTTTGTTTCGTAACATTGTGGTGTTGGGAGTCTTTTCTAACCTCTTTAAAACAGTATGGACCGCGTAAGGTAGTACTGATTGAAGACATATCTCGTACGTAGTGCATAAGAAGGGTAAGCCAGTATGAGTTGAAAACTATCAATGAATTTATATATATTTTTAATTTTTTCCTAACTTTTATTTATTATATTGAATGTACATTAAGAAAGACTTAGTTAATTCCAACACTCCAAAGTTACATTTTGCTACATATTCCGCAATGCCAAGCGGTATATCTCGAACTATCAAAGGGAAAGTTTGGTTTAATAAGCCTTTATTTAGATAATCAGGATAACAAATACCATCATCTTTTATTATTTTAACCGTATTCGCCTTGCCAGATGAGAATAGAAAAGATGTCAAGAAAATTTTATTCTCTATTTACAATGAAACACCGGCTTTGTATGGTGGCCTCTGTTTTATCTAACAATCTCCTCATCATCCAGTTTCAAGTCATCTATCACTTTTACTATTCAAAAAGACTTTAATTAGAAAAGTCCCGAGAGGTCGACTTTATTTCTAGATGCGAGCTTTCTCGTTCTAATTGAATTTATTTTGGAGCAACTGTCTACTTTTAAGAGGCATTGGGGGCGGGTAAAAGGGGTTTTAGAAAATGAATTGTTTAGAAGGAGAACTTTAAGGGCAGTTTGAAATATTAGTTCTTTAAGAGGTTGCTCCAAAATACATGCTTGAAGTTATTTATTTAGAATTACTTTTTTTTTTAAATTTATTATCTGTCAAGCGTCCATACATTTTATTTTAATTTTTAAAAATTTTATTAATGGTTTCATTAGAAATAGACTTTTATATGTTATTTCATAATAATTTGGTAAGGAGTTTTATTTCTGGATTTCGATAAATATATTTCAGATATAAATTACAATTTTATTTCTCTTAAGAATTTAAATATGTATTAAACTTAAAACATATAACTGTAACATTTTAGATTTTTGTTTATATGTTGTAACATGGAATTTGTTTATAAACACATTTGATAATATAAAATTAGATTTAATAATTCTCGGCATTCTACGACAACGTTATGGTGCTGCTTTATCACTTGACATATGCCAACAGTGGCGTATCCAGGATTTTTCCAAAAGAGGGGGGGGGGGGGGGGGGTTCGTCCTTCCGAATTTTTTAATTAAGTTTAATTAAGTTTATTTAAGTTTATTTTTAATTAAGTTTAACAATCTTTTAAAATATCATAATTACTTGCCTAAAATAAGAGTAAGAAAAGGAAAAAATAGTAAAACAGACTCACCATTTAGAAGATCAAACTAAAAAATATTTAATTAGCGACGAATACCGTAGAGCCTGTACAAACTGCTACACAAAACATAAAATTCAATACATAGTTACGCAAAATATTTCATTGAATTTTCTTACTTAAAGAGCGAAGTCTAATCGACGAGAGGTTTTCGCTAGTTCATTTAAAATGTCTTCTACTGTTGGGGTATTGTTTGGGTCACTCCTTCAAGGTCACTACTTCAATGGTCACTCCTTCCCCATGTGGTCGACCGCTCTTGTCCTAGAGCATGAATTCGTAAAGGTGAAATCCTTTCAGAGAATTGTTTTCAGGGGAAACTTGTTTCGCGCCGCGCAAATGAAGCGGTTTAGTTATTTTCAGGAGTGTTTATCGGAGAGTAATGAAAAAAAAAGTTAGTCATAACTTTAAACCACTTCGTAAAAAAAAAATATTCTACGCTTGCCATACATTTTTTCCGCCTGAAATGTGAAAAAAAAAATGTAAGGAACAGCTTAATTTTTCTTATCATACATTTTGTCCCCTTGCATACGCCACTGCATGCCAATATCATTTTGCCTGACTAAAAGTGGTACTTTAATATTTCGACACGAAAGAGTTGTTAAGTGTGTTTGAAATTTGATGTGTTTGACCCTAACGTTCTTATTTTTCATTTTTCACATGTATCATTCCAATTATTATTGAAAACACATATATATATAAATGTACGATATATTTCTTTGAATTAAGTTTTAAATAAATAAAATTATAGATACACACTTCAATTATTATTTTATTCAGCAGATTTTCTTCAAAGCTCTTTTACTTCGACAATTCAAAATGCTTTTTTTCCAGCACTTCAAGAATGAATATTTCATTTCTTTGTTATCTGGGACACGAAAATCTACTAAAATGCAGAATCGATCCTGCTTTGTTTCAATATGTTAATGTATTTTCGTCTTATAGGAGTACAAATTCGAATGAAGGGGGGGGGGGATGAAAATAGCTTTCGGTTGATCGTATGAAGCATGAACTACACTCCAAAGATTTATTTTGTTACGAACAAATTAAAAACATAATACTGCCGTGTATACGAGTTTATACTTCAGATTTTATAAAGTAATCTAGTACAATGTTAACTGATATATTATATTATCTATCTATGCTTTATCTTTCTACTATATATATGTGTACTAAATCATAACATAAATAATCTGGTGTGTCACTCACACGACCTTCTCTTACCCTGAAATTTAATACTATAAATACAGGTTGCAGATTAAAAGGTAAGATAACGAGTACTGTTATGAAAACCTGTGTTAAACAATTCATATTAGGCTTCTGAAGAGTTTTATATGATAATTAGTTCTGTGTGAGGGGGGGGGCTACCGTCTCCCTCAACCACCCGTTTCCTTAATGCACCTACATTTATGTAGAATTTAATTCGGTTATTAAAAAATAATTTTGTTTTCAAAAAATAATTTATTAAAATTATTATTTAAAAAAATTATCTTTTATGCAGACAATTTCCATATTAGAGAAGTAGTATAACACCAAATATAAAAAAAAGTTCATTTTATTCTCAATATTAAAAAAAAAAAAAAAAAAAAAAAAAAAAAGTTTTTTTTCGTTAAAAGTAAAAAAAATCCATAACTTTGTTTTGAATTATCGCAGATCGATGGTTCAACCATTCGTTTTAAAGGTATTGTCGAACTCTTTTGAAAGATACCCATCAAGGAAATTTACTCCCCTTGAGGGGGGACTTCCCCTTCCAGGGGGGGGGAGGCAAGGCTCCTACATACACAAAAAAAAATTTCCCAGTTAGCTATCTCTATTACAAAAAATATATATTCGTTTCATTTGGTTTAGTGCAGTCTATAGACGTTAAACTCTATTTTCCTGCAATTTCCCCTACTTACTACTCCCCTACTTACTCTACTTACTTGCAATTTCCCCCATAGACGTAATGTATTAGAATTCTCTTGATTGTCCCTGTACACGAACCATTCGCTTGATATTAACGAAAAGCTTACTGTAGCATCTGTATATGATACACATTTAGCATACCAAGTTTGAACTTTCTGCCATAATTTGTTTTTGAGATATGCTGATAAAAGACAGACACACACACAGACACACACACACAGACACACAGACACACAGACACAGACACAGACTCACAGACACACACACAGACATACACACAGACACACAGACACACACACAGACATACACACAGACCATTTGCTAAAAACATGATTTTCGTATACAGGGGACTTCAAAACGTGTAAATATAACAAAATCTCGAAAATGTGAACCAAAAACAATACTTTCTCTACCTTATGGGTAAAAGAGAGTAAAAAAAAAAAGCTTTAAAGTTAAGATAAAATAGTCAGATTAATAGATGTACAGATTCATAATATATGTACAAAGAACTCGCACGATGCGATAGATAGGTATTTTCAAATCAGTTTAAATGTAACTCATGATACATATATGGATTAGATAATTTTGACTGTGTTTATGACCAAGATTGGTTGGACAATCATTTTAAACTTTAAATACCGTGTTGTTATAATTAAACTTCCCCTGTAAACAGTGGAATACAGAAACAATAATAACAATCCAGAACAAGAATTATGAGTAATAAAATGTAAAACTGGGAAAAGCTGTCAATTCTAGGGAAAAAATGTAGAGATTTGCATACTTGCGAAGAAGAGGAAGCTTTATGCAAAACAGGTATTACTTAATGTGGTTCGATGACAAGGTGATCAGAAACTAGTCAATAAATGGTAATACTGTTCTTGTATTCCGTTTTGATCGTTTATTGTGTTAAATTTAATGCTTTCTTTGGAAAAAGAGCCCTCTAGTGGACATTTTGGAATTATTATTATTTTGTTCTTTCGAAATTCCGTGAGCGCATCTCATGTATAGTCTATATACCAAATTCCGTTGCATTCCGTTCACCCATTTGCGCTGTAGGATGCTGTTTATAGGGGAAGTTTAATTATAAATATTGCGTAATTGCATAATAGATTACATAATACATAATATTACATAATTACATTATAAATATTACATATTTAATTATGTATACATTACATAAAATTAACTCAGATACTCGTATTCCCATACTTGCCAACCATCTCATTATGAATTGTACAATTTTTAGCACCCGCCTTTTTTTTCACACCAATAATTTTTTAGAGTAATTTTAACCTTATTTAATCGTAACAACATTTGGAGAGAATTACTCTAAAAATATAGTGGTGTGAGAAAAGGGGTGTCTTAACAATTGTACGGTTATTAATGAGATGTTTAGCAAGTATGTATTCCTTTTTTTTTTTTTTTTTAACGATATGTTCTCAACCGGGTAATTTAACAGAAAAGTTGGATTTTCTCGACTAATTGAATAATCATGTCTACAATCAAAATAAGCATTTTTATTGATGTATATACTTTTTCCTTAGTATGTGAGAGTTTTAACACTGATATCAAATTTTCTGAAAAACACGATAATATTTTCTTTAGGTTGATTCGTTGCATATAGATTTTTGAATAATAATCTGCAATTTGATTCATCTAAAAAACTATCGTTTCTTCTTGTTTAAGATGGAAGGTGGATATTCTGTGAAACTTTTATTTAACATTTGTTTACGAATTTATAAGAATTATTATTCGAGAATTTTACTGTCTGTTTATATTTATTGACGTATTTCATGCTTTCTCCCATGTCTATCTCCTTTAATTTCATTAAAAAAAAAAAAAAAAAAAAGGCAAGAAAATCCATGTTGTAAGTACACAACAGAGAAAATGCACCTACAGAAATTTCCTGTATCAGCGTATCAGCTTTTCAATAGCATATATTAGCTTTCCTATAGGGAATTGAACCAGTGGTTAGTCTCGACTTTTATATATGAACAGTATCTAGTTGTAATAATTATTGCAGGCATTCTAATTCACAAATTTCAAAATATACCTTTTTTTTTTTTTTTTTTTTTTTTTTTTTTTCATCTTTAACACGCTTTTATTAGCTTCACCTCTATGTATGTTTGTATGAATGTTTGTATGAATGTATGTTTGTAACCGCTCTGGGAGCGAACAAAAAATCTATATTCTAAAAAAATACTTTCCCTACGTGAACGCCGTGGCGTGGAGGTAAAGCGCCTCGCTACGAACCTAAAGGTCTAGCGTTCGATCCCCGTCCGGGGAGATTTTTTAAAAATGGTTTTTGTTTAATTCTACGTTATTTTAATTAAAGAATTAAATGTATGTAAATATTATGGTGTGTCACTCACACGATTTTCTCCTACCCTGAATTTTAGTAGATATTTTGTGCTTTTTAGTTCACATTTCTATAAAAGTGTGTTCTTTAATTTTTTAAAAATGTAATATAATATTATTTGTTTAATATTATCGTGAGGATTTAGGTTACCTTGTCTAAATTGTCCTTTTTTATCCGAGTTTCGATTCAAGCTACTTACATTTTGGCTCACTTTTGAAAGTGAATATTTGTAAATGCATGAAATCCGCAGACAATTTGATTCATTAAATTTATTCATTTTGAAAACAAACATTGTTTTTAATTGAATTTTATTTTCTTAAATAATAAAAAAAAAGAATGCGCTAGAATGTTGCTCCAAATCAGCATCTACATCACTGCTTTCTTAAATGTGAAATCATGATTAAGAATATTTTTGATGAAAAACAAGAAACAAAATAATAATTTTATTGTATTATAAAGACTATATCTATACATTTGTGCCTTTAATAATAATAAAAAAAAATACAGTTTGCAAAGTTTAAAAATGCTAAATGTTTAAAAATAAAAATAAAAAAGTATAGAAGGAATTATTTAGATGAATTAAAATTTTTACTGTTTAAATCTAATTTGATACATTCAACATCAACTAAAAATTTAAATCACACAAAAAATTTTGATATTATACAAAACATTTAAAAGTTCAACAATTTAATTGCTTCATAAAATTCATAAATAAATAAAAAATATTGATAAATCCTTTTAATATTTTGAGTTAACATGATAAAATTTTACAAGATATATAAATGCAATCCTTTTAATAAATACTAAAAACTAAAATTATTATCAAGCATACTTGTCACACACCGTCTAATATATACAGTCCACCAGCACCGAGCGGTTCTGCGCTCAAAGCTGGCAGACGTGAGTTGCCGGATTCGATCCCAGATCGCGCTTGTCGGCCTAGCCGTTTGGAGTTTTCCATGGTTTTCTCCGAAACTTGCGTAAATATGGGCTAGGGCCCTTTTGAAAGATCTCCACGGACGACATTTCCCCTGAAGCCTGGGACTTTAGAGCAGTCAATCAGCCTTATTCCCAAACAAAACATCTGATATATATATAGTAAGGGTTAATTATATTTGTTTATATAAGTTTTATTTTTCAGTGTTCAAAGCAATTTTTTTTTTAACTACATTCTATTTCAAATTTAAGAACATTTCAAAATTTCTAAACATGAACTGCACTGTACATCTAGTTTTAGCAATACATGAAATATCATCTAACAGTTTAAAAAACAGCATATAATTTAGAAAATATGCAAAATATCAAATTTTAAAAACGGATAAATTAACTGAATGCTTTTTTAAAGTTCTGGATGAAATCGGAAAATACATAACGAATTAATATAAAAAAACTGCTAGAATAAAAGTTTGCATGATAAATCACTCCATTTAAAGGAAATAAATGCGAAATTATAATCATATATACTTTTTTGCGATGCATGAATAAAATACTTTTTTGGGGAAATTCATGGCGTGAGCAAACAAAATTTTTCTTTTTCAATTTTTATCGCACATTTCTCATTGCGTTTTGGAAATACTATACACTACTGTATTTCTAATTTTACTGATAATAAATATGAACAAGAAAATAAAAATACGCAAGGAATTTGGATTAATAAAATATCAAAAAATAAAATATGGTTCATTACAATGATTGCTTCATGAATATTTGATAATATACATACATACATACATACACACGCACATACAAACCCACACACATATATAGATTCATAGAAATTTTTTTGATTAAAACAACAAAATGGATTTTGCTGTTTTAAACCAAAGTTTAATTCGAAATAAAATGGCAATTTTGTTATGACAACATGAGATATATTGTTAACAATTTCATAGAATTTCAAGAAAATTTCTTTGTATTTCCGTACATTAACAAACTGTTTTGCTTAACTTTACATTAATTTTTATATCTTTGTAAGTTAATATATATATACATATATATTGGAATTGCAACAACAATTATTTTGTTAATCTATCCAAAATGTCTATTGGAACACGTTTGTAGTGCACAGCAATCTTTGTTCATTAAGCAAAACTTTTATCTGAGTCACTCTCTTTCTCTCTCTCATTCCCCACCCCCTATCCTGCTCTCTCTATATATGATATAAGGAATGAAATAATTAATACGAGAACTGAAAACTATGTGAAAAAAGGAAAATATCAAAACAAATGGAACTGAAATAACGATGAAAAGGAGCAGAGGCCACCACGTCTTAGAACAGGTGGAGTGGGTTATATAAGTTTTATGAGTGCCAAACTTACCTTAAAAGCTCTGCAAGGCAGTATGATAAGAAAGAAAAAATAAAGATGAAATTTTGTTTTCTTATTAGGTGAAAAAAAAAAATGATTATTCATATTTATGAACCAACTTTCTTTAAAGTAAATCAATCTTATACATTATGATTTAAACTAATTATTTATGTTCATATATAATTAGTTTAAATCATTAGTTTAAGCATTTAAATAGTCTAGATTGAGAAGATTGTAAGAAAAATAAATATGAAAACTTTACAGTTTAATGAAAGGCAAAATAAAATGTTCTTATTTGAGTTATTTTGCAAAAATATATAAATATACTCCTACTCAAAAGTTTTGCAAGATTTGCAAACGATCAGTATTTCTCAATTTAAAAACATATCTCTCGATAAAATGTTTTCATACGTTGGGTATTTAAAGAACTAGGTCTTCATGTTTTTCAGTAAATATTGGTGTAAGGAAAACTTCAGAGGGCCTGTAACAAATTTAGAAAAATCAGTAATGTTTGTGATCACCCTGTATCAATTAAATGAACGGAATGATCTGTAACTTTAGGATATGTTTGTATAGACTCAGTATAATTTGTGGATAAATTTGTGTGACGATAGCATGTTAAATAACTGAGGTATAAACGTACTTTTTTTTTAAATTCGGAAAAAAAAAAAAAAAAAATCAGCATATTTTTTAATTTATAATATTCAGAGTTTTACATGAAAATTATTTTCCCTTTCAGATAAGTTGAAAGAACACTTTTGAAACAGTATACTGCAAACTGAATACTACTAATCGTTCAACACACCTGTAAAAAAAAAAAAAAAAAAAAAAAAAAATCAAATTTATTTATTAATTTAATTTCTTCATGAAATCAAAATATATAAAATGCTGTTTTATATTCTAAGCTACTCGAATAAAAGATTGCCAGATAAATAAATGCCTCTCCCTTTAAAAGCAATAAAAAAGCGAAATTATAATCGTACATACTTCCAGATACATCAATAAAATATCTCTAATGGTTATGACGGAGTATATATATCATTATGGTTCGCGACAAGCAAAATTTTAATCTAGATAGTTATGTGCTTCTCCTCACCTCACCCTTCCTCATTTATCCCTCAAGCACATTTATCCATAATATCGATTACCATTATGTAGCTCATCAGGCTTAAGACTAGGCCATTTGCTACATATGGTATTTAAAAAAATCGTTATATTTGATTTGGTTATTGTTATTATTTACGATCAAGCATTTTTAATGAGCATTGTTTGATAAATTAATCGTTTTAAGGCAATTTATTCGTGGCGAAAGAGTCATTATATTGATTTCAATAAACGCTAAGTTTCTAGATAAAATCTTTTTCCTTTACCAAGAATTATTGGGTTAAATTAATTTACTTGTGCCTTAATTAGCTTTCTAAATTTTGCACTGGTTACATTTATTTCAATTAGTTAATTTGTCTGTTTGTAAGCGGTAAATATCATACGTTAGAAACTTATGTAATAAAATTATAGATTATTTATTTTCAACTACATATTTTTTATTTTACTTTTATCTAAAATATACCTTTTCGTATGTAAAAAAATAATCAGTATATATATATTAATTTCGTGTCACGAGGTTTGTCCACGATAAACTCCTAAACTAAGGAACCAATTTTAATGAAATTTTGCACACTGTGTGCAGTTTGGTCCAACTGGAGAGATGGGATAGTTTTTATCTCAATTTATTGTCACAATTTATTGTCATTTTCTTTCGACATAAAAATAAATACATTTAATCAAACGTAAACGTTAAAAAATTATAAAAAGTTAAATTATGCATCTCACGAAAATTGACGTCATAATCAATTTAAAGATTTTATACACATTGATAAAGTGCTAATGTAGTTATACACAAGCGAAGTGTGGCGTCACTGACCGTCTGTGAAGTCAAGAAAAAGATTTCTGATGTTAATCGCCCATTGGATGTTTTGTAAAAAAAAATATTAAAAATCGAGGAAAATTATTTCCCGATTTTAATCCCATATTTTTGTATAGATATATGTTAGTTATCATGTGCATATGCTAGATTGAGTTATTTTGCTAAAAATTTAATTTTAAATTTCACAAATCTGTCGCCCTTGAAGTTTTTTTGTATTTGGCGATCAAAAACGTAACACGACAATATACAAGCCAGATGTATATTTTCGTAATATGTATTGTGCGAAATACCGCTTCATATTATTCATTACTCTCTTAATATAAGTTGTTAAAATAACCATGATTTTTGAAAGGAATTAAATATGTTCGCCAGATAATTTGGCGATAATTTTTTTTCCGCCAAGGATGACAGATATGAAATTTATTCCGCTGCAACATGTTAATATCCTGTATCAGATACATTATATATATGCTCCAATTTATTTCACGTGACACGTGTGTTAAAAATTTACTTATGACATAACCTTGTTTTTTCAATTTTTGTTGCATTATTGTAATCTGAATCACTTCGTTTTCTTAAAGAAATTCGTGATCTATACATATAATGTTTTAAATGAAAAGTAACCATTTCGATATTTTAAAACTTAATTTTTAAAATTCTGTTTTATTTAACATTAAATTTTAAAACTTAATTTAAAATTTGTTTAAAAGTCTGAAAGAATTTAAGTTTTTATTTGTTTTGTAACGCTAATCTATATGATCGATGTTCGAAACTTTAAATAATTATTTCTCTTAATCTTCTTTCACTTTTCTTTAATAACTTATCATTGTACTGTTCCTTATTAAGTTTTTGATTTGTACATGTATTTAACTTTAAATTTTTACTCATATTTCTTGCTAAAAAATGATCCTTAAATCTTACTATTTTCTTATCTTAATCCTCAATGTTTGAAATTACTATCAGAAATTTAACATACTCAAAATTTCCTTATCACTTCCTTAAAATATATTAATCTTTTCCAAAATTCTTTTGTATTTAAAATGATACATTTATTTACTATAAATGCCAAATATTTCATAAGATATGCTATATTAACGTTTTAAAATATTTATCAAATTCACTTATTTTTCTGGCTTAGCCATATTGTTTTCCCTCTTATAACTACACCTGTTGCCATCTTTAAAATATTTAAAATGATGAGATCATTTTATAATAAAATATCCATAATAGCATTATACATTATCCATGATAGCATTATATTTCACTCCTCAATAAAAATTGATTTGAAAATCATCTGCATCTCTTATACTTTTATTTTAACAGAGTTTTAATAAAGATTAAATTTCATATTACTCATTTCAGCATTTTAAATAAATAAGTCTCAAGGCCAAACGATGTCCATTTGCGGCTTAGACTAGGAAAATCCATGCTTTTCCCATGGGCAATTATATGTTGCATGCTCACATGTGGAAAACCATCGAATCTATTTGTGTTAGCAAGAGACAGGTTAACCAAGAATATTGTGCACCGATTAGCGCTGAATTAAATTAAAATTGAAAATTTTTGTAATTCAAAATGATGAATATAATTATCATAAATAATGAATAACCTACACTATCTACCTCATTTATAAATTAATTGTTATACGTTATCAACTAAGAACTTTGTAAATTACACATTTATTTCAAACTATACTTGAATATATGAGATGAATAAAACATAAAACATAAAATTTTATGATTTTTTGTGCTTAATATCAACTCTAGGAAAATTTTTATCAATCGATTCCACATTTCGACCAAAGGTTCAAATCTCAATCCCGGGTTTTTACATCGGCTACGATGTTTTCGTCTTTATTCGTAAATAATAATTTGACTGTATTGAATAGTTTACTGCAATACAATTCAACGTATAACTTAGCCACAGCAACGCGTGGCCGGGTCTGCTAGTATATATATATATATATACAGTAAGACCCCACTTAACGCGGGGGATACGTTCCATCAAAGTGGAGCGTAATGCGAGCGCACAATTTCAGGGGATCCCCGTACTGCTGCGAGCAGTTTCGGGGAATCCACAGGGGAAATAAAAGAGCGCTAAACCGAAACAGCGCTAAATGAAACAGCGTTAAGCGGTGTCTTACTGTACATATATATTATTTTCAGAATTTCGCTTTTTATTGTGCGTGTTCTTTGTCTTCGTTGTAACGAAAACTTTGACATTTTTCCCTAAGTCACACTGTTGGGAAATTGTATTTAAAATGCTTTCAACAAAAATTATATAAATGATCCCAAAAGTGTAGTATAACTGTTCATGTGAAAATGTTCGCATTATAGATGGTTGATTGGATTTAACATCGCACTAGTACTGCGCAATGGGTAATTGGCGACCGTTTGGGATGCATCTCTGAGGATGGTCCGGAGACATACCATCACACAATTTTGATTCTCCATGGAGTAGATGGCTATCCCGCTTTGATGACACCCCCCACCCAGGGGGAATAATTTAGATGGGAACATGAAGGACCTTGCGGCCACGACGAATTTTAATGTATTCGATGGTCACTTATTGTCTGTTAATTGACTAATATGAGAATCAAATTCTATCATAATATCGATACTAGAAACTAAATTTTACAGAATTTATTCTCTCGCATAAATGATACCCAAAAAATAAAATATCTAAGAATAACTAAATATAAGTAAAAGAGAAAAAAATTTCTATCCCCCACAAAATAAATATTTCATATATTCAAATTATTTCCAGTACCAAAACTTTTAGTACCAATACTATCAAATTATTAAGGTAAAACTAAGAAAGTTTGCGCGCAATTCAAAAGAACGTCATAAAAAACCTAAATATTAATTTTTTGCTAAACTATTGGTGCATAAGTTTGATCTGATGCCATTACTAGTTTGTTGTTCTGTTGTTATTTAAAACAATAGCCGTAATAAAATTAAGAGAGCTATTTTGCACAATATCTCCTTCTAGGAGTACAAGCGATTGCGCACATGGGTAAGAGAGATCGTGCTTAATTATAACTATAATTTAATTTTTAATAATAATAATTGCACTTAAATGACATTGTTGTAAGGTATTTGTAAACAAACATTTTTGTACTGGGAGTGGATGTTTCAATTCGATAATTAAAATATCAGAAAAATAGAAGAAATTTAAAAAGAATTACAAAAAATTATGTAAAGTAAAATATTAAAGAAACATAAAGAAAGAACAAAACCAGATAAAGGTTGCAAAATGACATTAAATTAATAAATAACACGTTTAATTTAAAATTAATATATATCCTTTTCAACTTGATTAGTTTCTTATTTGCTGACCGAATCTTTCGTTGTCCACAATCGTTGCACTCGATGAAGTTATCATGCAACCTCCTAGCAGAAGTGAACCTCTTCGACCGTGCGTTCAACCCTACCACAAGTGCACACCGTGTGTGCAGTGTTTTTTCGAGCAAATAATTAAAAAAAAAAAAAAAAAAAAAAAAAAAAAACGGATAGCACACCATATGTGTAAAATGATATATGGCTTGTACCACCCATTTTTAATCCCAGAATCAGCCCATTGTTTAATATTTATTATTTTTTTTCCTCAAAATCTTCCACACAAAAATTTTCAAAGCACAAACAATTTCACTTAGTTTGAAATCTTCCCGCTTCAAGTTTAAAATACTTTACGTTTCTTAAATTTCTTTTATTTTATTGAAATTTAGACGATTACAGTTCTTAAAAAGAAATTTAAGTAGACTGATATTTTTTGCTTGCCTTTAGTTTTATCGCTTCTATTTAAGCAGCCGACATCTGCACAAAACTTGAGCATCATACTTGAAAATATTAAAAAAATGAACAGATATACAATAACATTTAAATACTTTGTCATAAATTTCTCATAGTCAAACATTAGCTTTCGAGAGGTAAATCCCACCAGATGTGTAGCTTTTGTCGATCGTGCCACTCCTGAATAATGTTCAGTTTTCGGTTCTGGGACAGTCTTCAAAAAGGTGCACCGTCTCGAATGGGTTGAACTAGTCTAGTAACTTGTCAAAATTATTTCCTGGTACACTTCCAGACATTCAACAAACTCATCCTCATTGTCTTGTCATTACCAATAAGCTGCAAAATCTCTATTAGTACAGAATTCTATAAAAATCAATGCACAATCGCTCCTAAATAGCAGATTCATAAACTCTTCCATTTTGGTAGGAGAGACTGCGCAGTCTTTTATTAAATATTTTTTCGCTTCTGGAGAAAATCATGGTGCTCGCGCCGTTAGTCTTCGTTAGTAGATTATGAGAAATTGTTTAAATTAAAAATATTTTGTACTACTTCTATTCTACTGAAATCCTAGGAAGGATTATGAAAATTCATGCATTTATTTTTGAAAACGAGATAAAACAACCACGCTTCATCTTAGACCCTTGAAGCAATCAACATGCACATTCAAGTCGGCACTTCACTATTAATGTTGTACAATCACTTGAAATTGCAACTCGCCTACTCTACTCTTTCCCGTCGATCCCCTATGTGCGCAATATCTCCTACCGCGCGATCTCTCCTAGCTTTACCTTATACCAAATACCGAGACTTTTAAATCGTTAAAATTATTACTATTATTTATTTATTTTTTTTAATCAAATGTACAAAATTTATAAAATTCGTTAGATTTAATGTAAATATTGATTACAATATATTAACTGTTTTATTTCAGTTAATTAACTAGTTCAATAGTCAGATGACATCGTAATATCAAACCTAGAAACTATCTAAATTTTCACGGAAGTACCCAAATCGCTGATACCACAATCAAATACCTAAGAATAATCTGATATAAGCAAAAGAGAAAAAAAAAATATTTGTGCATAAAACAAAACTTTTATATATTTAAGTTATTTCCAATATTTATTTTCATATTGTAGCCATATAAATACCAGAAATTATTTTTTAATTAGTATAATTATTATTATTATTATATTGAGGAAATACTCGACCATTAAATAACGTAACTTCCAATAAATTTATGGTAATTTTTAATAGTATCATTTATACTGATACCGATACATTTCAACTATTAAAATTACCCCTTTTAAAAAATACTTCATTTACGAAATTCATTGAATTTAGGTAAATATTGGTTTATAATACATCAACAATTTATTATTATTTAATTATTAATACTAATGATTAATATGGAAAGCAAATGATAGCCCAATATCCTACCTAGAAACTGTCATGTTTCCTAGAATTCGTTCCCTCGCATCTCTAGTACCCAAATCGAATTTCAAAGAACAACGAGATATAAGCAGAAGGGGAAAAAACTATTTTTCCCTCACAACAATGTCATCTTTTAAATATTAACTAAACTTCTGATGCGTTTTCCCGCTTTATCCATAAAAACCATGAGAGGTGGAGACGGGGTATGACACTGAATCTCAAAATCCTCAAGTAATTTTCCCATCTTGTGTTTCCAGAAATTTTTCAAGTGATCCACACTAGAGTAGAATGTGCAGGGGTAGAGTCGTAGAGTATAAAAGATGACAACATTGTTAAACTGGTGGCGTTTTCCAAAAGAGTGAACATCAGGAGTGGAGGTCTGTCCATTTTAAAAGCAACCGAGTATGGGGGGATTGCAGGCGATTTTTACAAAAATGGTGAGGGTGGCAGGATTTAAAAAGATAAAAGAATGATGAGTGCGATTTGGAAATGAAGAAATTGGATGATAGAAGAAGTGCATTTGATCATGAAATGTAGGGATGATTCTGGGAGTGTATATAAATGTCCGAAGTGAACTCTACCGTGTCATTTACAAATCCCTGTAAGCCGAATTTCTTTGCGATTGGAAATTTTATACGTTGATTGTAAGAAGAAAATAAGTTATATTTGTGTTTGTATGTGTGGATGTTTAAGGGAATAATTCTGTGCAGCAACTTTCAGTATATTGTGTATTAGAATATAATATTATAATTATTCGTATATATAACGTTGTATTATTTTACCATGAAATATTATACAAAGTTGACACCCGACAGTATATACAATAATTTAGTGAATATATTTATTACTAATCGAATATAAAGTAAATATATATATATATATATTTTTTATTCTAAAAAAATCAATTTAGACAATAAGTTAAAAGAAATCAATCAAAAGCGAAAGTTTCTAAAAAACAAATTATAGTAGATATAAACACTGTAGCAATTTGCAAAAGAGAATTTGATAATTTATGCGTATTTTATATATTAGTCATAAAAAATGCTAGACATTTTCTATATTGCAAACTAAAAATTTCTTTTCTGAAAGTTTCAAGTGTCTAGCTAGTCGGAAAGTTTGTTAAAAATCGATTGCAAGATCTGTACTGGACACACAAATAAACAAATAAGAATCGAAGTTAATAATTAAAAAAGATAAAATATGACACGTTTAGGAAAACAAATATTTTTCAAACAATAGTAGTGATGATAATAATAATAATAATAATAATAAATAAAACCATTTTTAGTGTTATCACTGCAATATATTAATAAATATTGGAAATAACTTAAATTCATCAAAGAAGTCATTTTTTTTTATGTGTGTGTGTGTGGAGAAAGAAACAGTTTTTCTCTTCTCATTACATCTCTTGATTCTTAAACATTTGATTTGGGTATTAGAGGTTCGAGGAAATAAACGTTATGGAAATTACACAATTTATGGCTTAGACATATTGATAGCAGTTGATTGTTGTGTTAGTCAATTAAGTGTTTATAAACAGTTCTTTCTTTTCTTTCTTTTCTTTCTTTCTTTTTTTTTTTTTTATGAAAAAAACATTTACCATAAATACAATTTTTTTTTTCCCGTAAATCCAGTTTTTTTTTTTTTTTTTTTTTTTTTTCTTTTTAAAGAAGAAGAAAAAAAAAAAAAAAAAAAAAAAACTAGAAGTTTATTCGGAATTAAGTCATTCATTATTTAAAAACTTTCTTCAATATAAAAAATTAGCAATATTTAAAAAATAATAATTCGTGGTATAATAACTGCAGTACATTAATATTTTTTTAGAAGTTCGATTTGGGTGTTAGAGATGTGAAGTAACGAAAGCTTTGAAATATCGTTCAAATTCTGGGTCATTTTATTTTGAATTAATCAAATTGTTGGTAAATGAGAGCTAACCTGCTATAAAATACATTTTTATATAAATTTATTGGAATTTTTTATTAATGTATTTTTAGTTTCAAAAAATATTAAATTTTAAAATGAATATTTAAATTGAAAAAAAAAAAAAAATCAGCGTATGATTAATTATGTTAGATATTTATTCATAATCAAGCCATTTATTTTTAGAATTTATTTCTCCATATAAAAATATGGACAATATTTGTATAAATATATTTGTTACGGCCACATTACCGTAATAAATTCGTAAATAAATGAATTATATAAAATATATAAGACTTTGTTGATACGGAAGAATAATTTTTCTCTTTTTTACTTACATATCTTGTTCCTAGACTTTAATTTTGATATTAGATACGCTAAATGAATGCTATGAAAATTAATGTAGGAATTCGACAACAGTTGTTTTCACAACAATTGTTTCACAACAGTTTTTTTTTTTTTTTTTTTTTTTTTAATACAATATTTATTCGAAATCTGATCATCAATAAAAACAGTTCTAACAACAAATAACATTGAAAGTCATATTAAAATAATCCCTACATCTGTCTGTGTGTAAATAATTTCTACATTATAATTTTTAAAAAGAAAATGTGATATTTAGCTATAAAATAAAATGTCTTTAAAAATTTACTTGGAAAATATTTACCAATTTTTAAATAATGAAGTTATACGTTTGTCATAATCCATAATCATTAATTTTTTTTAAATTTTCAATCATTTCATGTAAAGAGTATTTTATATTACAAAATGATTGTACATTATTATAAATTAGGTCTATATTTATAAGGTAATTTTTTAAATTTATATTGAACAGACATATAGGAATGTAATAAGTATAGAAATATAAGTAGATTTTGTAAATATATTATGAAAAGTCACTTTAATTAGGAAATAAAATACTTCAACCATGATCACAAATATTAACGTTGTTTCAATATTGTTAAAGAAATTCATGCATTTCATCTCAATTATTAGCTATAATTTAAAAAAAGAATCAATATTTTAAAGAATTATGACCAATATTAATGCGTGTAAACGATCCATACCGCTCCTTCCGTTTATTAAATTCTGTAAAAAAGAAATGATTTGTATCCAAAGTCATAAGAATATATTCGCACAAAAATTTCTAAAGCAAAATTAAACGAACTGTACAAAATGCAGTATGCAAATCGATGTTCAACCCTCTACATTTTTATGACTGTTTTGTCACTAGTCTCCTTTGTTACGTTGAATATATAGAATATGCAGCATTTTCGCTTAATGATTGCCTTATTGTAGATAAAATCGTGCGCACCTTGGCTTAAAGACGTGATCTGGAGTATAAATGATTCTTTTTTCAATCCATAAGCATTGCATAATAATCGTAATGTAAATGCAACTTGTGTTAGTGTGGGGGAGAATCTAACGTTTTGTTTCACGAGTTATGGCACACCCTTTACTGAAGAGAGTGCCAACTGCGTGTGTATGCGCATTTAAAATTGTAAATACTGGTCAGACACTCATTTTTCTCTGTAAATTTTTAATGATACTTGTGTCGGCTGTGAGTAGTCATTCACTTTTTGCGTAATTATTTTGAAATATCAGTTATTTTTGTTATCTAAATTAATCGATAAGTAAAATGATAAATAAATAAATAAATGAATATAAAGTAAATAAAAATTAATGTTTCCTTTTTTTCTTTTTCTTTTCTTTCTTTTTTTTCTTTTTTTTTTTTGAAATAATGGTGTTTATTTTAATAGAAATCAAGTATTTATTATTAATTTTTTCTATTAAGATAATGGTAATTTTATGAATTTTTTAAAATTTTGTGTCGAGCAGCTTTTAAGTGAACGTTAATCACAATGAAACAAAGTTAAACTATTATTTACTTCTTTTACGAGTTGTAAATTACAATTACTTTTTAAATGCAAATTGCTCTATTAAATGTCTGATAGATGCTAATGAAATACGATAATATATATATATATATATATATATATATAATAGATATCGTAATAAAATTTAATCTTAAAATTTAGCAATTAATAGAACTAAAACAATAACAGCACACTAAAATATAGAACTGAATTTAACATAGAGGAAAGAATTACACAAAAAGTTGCGATATAGATTAAGAACCAATTAGTTACGATAGTAACATGAAATACTTACACCGACCTGAATGATAATAAAAAAGGACTATTATACTTATGAGAGAGAAAAACATATAAAAAAATCACAGATATATTCATATTTATTAATAGAATATATATACGCGTAAACTAAAGTTTTTAAATAATTTTGAAATAAAGTATTTAATTTTACTCATTCAATATATATATATATGAACAATTTTTATTATTTAAAAATTATTTGAAAGGATTTAAAATCGTAAATAATTCATATAAAAATAATATTCATATAACATTCATAATAATATTCATATAAAAATAATAATAATAAAAATAAATACAAGTTTTTTTTTTTGTTGTTGTTATTGTTATATTATTATATGAATATTTTAACTTGACTGATAATCTGACTGATATGATAAATATATGAAAGGGCTTATGATACATGATAATATATCATACATATTAATTATGGTATACGATTATGATATTATATCATGTATCATAATCATATATATTATATTTAAATACCAAATACATACATTAAGAAATATATCATATGTATAAATCATAAATGGATTTCACTACACGACAGGTAAATATATATATATATATATAAAACTACTATCATAAAATTTGAATTCCGATTAATATATACCGGGTGATCCAAAAGTCAGGACAAACTTTGAAAATGAATAATTCGAGAACGAATCAAGATACAAAGATACGGTTTGCACCAAACGGATGGAAAAGTAGCCGGGTTTTGTGTGGCAAAGAAAAAAAAATAGTTAATGTCGACCAACAGATGGCGCTGTCGTATTTCTGATGTAGGATTATGCAAAGCAACAAACGATATAAAAATGAACAACTACAGCAGGTAATGATAGTCGAAGCTTATATGCATCGAAATATCGCATTCTCAGTCGCTACTTTAATCACGCATGGCCTCCAAGATCTCCCGTTCTGACACCCTGTGACTTTTGGCTGTGGGGATTCTTGGAAGTCAAAAGTGTACCGCGACCTACCGCCATCACTAGCAGCACTGAAAGATGCCATCCGCCAAAATGTGTCTGCCATAACGCAAGAAATGCTACTAAATGCTGTGAACGATGTGGTGAATCATCTCACAGCTGTACTTCTGAATGATGGACATTGAACAGTTATTGTAGTTGTACTAATTAACTGTAATTAAGCTGACTTGTAAGTTTTCAACATTGTTTTTCATTTGTAAATCATCTTTTGGTGAAATAAAAGACTATAGCGCCATCTGTTGGTCGCCAACAGAACTAATTTTTTTCCTTTGCCACACAAAACCCGGTTTCTTTTTCATCCGTTTGGTGCAAACCGTATCTTTGTATCTTGATTCGTTTCCGAATTATTCATTTTCAAAGTTTGTCCTGACTTTTGGATCACCCGGTATATATATATATATATATAATGCTATATTCATATTTTATTTTGTGAAAATTCTTATTGTCATAATTGATTTTTATGAATTTTATTTTCTACGACATTTTATATATTTACAAGATTAATAATTTCATGTAAGTACATAAGTGGGATAATAATTAAAAGATAGACATGCATACTTTTAAATCTACGCATATAAAGTTATGCAAAAACTTTTAAACACAGACTTATTTACAATGCTTTTCAAATTTTCAATGTTAAATTCGAATTCCCTGCTACGAAATGTCTACGGCCTTTCTATAGTAGGCAACACATTGTTGTTGCATATTAAAATTCGTGTTCTTACTGAGCATTGTGTATTCCAAATAAATACAATTTGGTAGCTTTTCAAAAGTTTTTAACATTACTTTCAACAGCTAATTATTAATACAGTTAAATTTGCTGTAATTGCTTGAGTTTTGTATAAATTGGCAAAAAGCTAGAGTAAAAAACTAGAACAATTCTGAATGTTATTGCTTGGAGTATTTATCTACCCCCCCCCCTCTCTCTCTCTCTCTCTCTCTCTCTCTATATATATATATATATATATATATATATATATAAATAATAGTTTAATGAAATAGATTAATATAAAACTATTGATATTAATAAAATTTCAATAATGAAAACAATTCGGAGTGAGTTAGTACATATTTCGGTCACACATTGCATGCCGAACAAGAGCTAAAATATTCTTTATTTATAAACAAGTGGCTTTATTATTGAAATACGTAAAAATGAATGTTTTAAATTGAAAACAGTAGTCACTCACAGTGAAGACCGTTTTGAACACTATTTGTTGATAGCATTTATTACACATTTATTACACCTTTTTTTTTATGCAGTTGAATCTAAGGAAAATTCTCAAAACTACATCATGAGCATAAATATATAAACAAAATCGTCTTGCATTAAAACATTTTATTGGTTCTAAAATTTTTATAGGGATATTTACTGTCTGAAATGCCCAAATTAATACAGGCTGCAAATGACTGAATTCTATTGCCACTGGAATAAAAGCAATCAACATGTAGTAACTGTTGTAACATAAGCAAAATATCAAGTTTTCGTCCTCAATAAAAAATGCTATTTTTTATTCAAATGAAAAATGAACGCTTATGTAAAACAATTGTAATAAATGAGTTTTTTAATAAGATAGATTGTCTGGAATAAATTGATAATCTAATTTATCAAACTCACGATTTTATAAAAAATTCTTTGGTGTATATATAAGTACTTTACTTATAAAATTATATCGAAAATAAATAAATAAAATAATAATTTCTATGCAATTAGAAATGATGTTGTCTATTTTTACATCACTAGGCCCTAAAATTAATATGTCACATATATCTACAATATTTTAATAAATACCAGGATAAACTGAATTTGCTTTTTTAAGATATACTAATTTCTTTTTTAAACTATTTCTTCGAAAGAAACCGCATGCGTTTAAAACATTGAAATTATAATTAAGTAATTTTTTTTACTGGAAAATTTAGTTATAATTTATGATAAAATTGCAATTCTTATATGAAATGTCTTCTGAGTTACCATACTCACTTCATTATTCCTTTAGGGTTTTTTATTCGAGCAAAATTTTGAATATTTACAACACCACAGAAAATATAATATAGCAGATACCGGATACCAATATATCATAAGATGATTTTTTAAGAAAATTTTACATGTAATTTTATTAACTCCAAACTAATTATTTAAAAATAATTTCTATTTTTATAAGGATAATATATGTGTGTAAAGCAATACATCACATCACCTTTATATTTATACACTGGTGGTAATTAATTACTTTAAACTGAAATATTTCTAAATTGGAAGCCCTGATACTACTCAGAAAGAAAAATATTTTTCATTTCTGGAAAGATTAAACATTATGATTATAAAAATAATTATATGCATTAATTACGAACTTTCTTGAATACTATATTAAAAACATTTTAAATGCTTACACTAGCATCAGTTACTCACAGCTGACCACCTTACATTAATACTATTATGAAAGTCTAACTTACCATTCTTTCACTAAATATTTTTATAAAATAAAGTTGATTAATTAAATATCCTGCTGAGTTACATGTTGTATAAAGAATTTGAATCGGTATTCTTTAATAAACTGCATCCTTTTAAATAATAACCGATTACAGCATTTGCAAGACAAAAATTGTTTTCAGTTAATCGTGACGGAAAGACTACAACTAGTGTAAGGAGAAAGAAGAAAATGTATGTGACGAGTTTTAAAAATTTACCTTAGCATGGACACCAAAACTTCAATTTGTTTTATTTTATGTAAAATGGATTTCTTTTTTGATAAATATTAATTTCTAAAAAGAAAGATGATAAATCATTAATATTTCAAAGACTTATACTATCAAGTTAAATTTTTCGGAATACTGCCCAATTTTATATGTAACATTAAATTATTAAAGAATAATATTCTGACAGAGTATGTTAAAGTATTTGTATTTTGGACATATAAACTATGTTGGCAAAGTTTATGAAAACTAAAAAAAAAAAAAGAAAGAAACTAAGATATATAATTAATGTGTTTCGTACTATTACTGAAATTTACTTAAAATTTTTATCTTACTGCCCGACAAAAGACATAAAATCTTTCTTTTGAACTTAGTATGCAAAAGAAGGATTTCATGTTCGATATGCAAAAATTATTCTTTCTGAGATGCAAAAAAAGGTATTTTGCATGCTAAACACGTAATAAATATAATCAGATGTATTCTTTTACTATAATATATTGGATCACAGTTTAATATATCTGTTTGATATATATATCTGTATATATATATAAATTACGTGTCACGATGTTTGTCCGGGGTAAACTCCTAAACTAAGGAACCGATTTTAATGAAATTTTGCACACTGTGTGCAGTTTGGTCCAACTTGAGAGATAGGATAGTTTTTATCTCAATTTATTGTCACAATATTGTTTTATTGCAATTATTTGTTAATTATAGACCTTTATTAAAGTTGCTCCAAAATATCTGTGAGTTCCATTAATTTAATTGTTGCCAAAAAAAAAAAAAAAAAAAAATACGAGTTCATTTTCTTTCGACATACAAATAAATACATTTAATCAAACGTGAACGTTCAAATAATTAATAAAGTTAAATTATGCATCTCACGAAAATTGACGTCATAATCAATTTAAAGCTTTTATACACATTGATAAAGTTCTAATGTAGTAATGTTCTATCATAGATATAGTAATATATATAGATCTCTCATCCCCATGTTATCGTACAAAGATTTTTGATGCCGAAAAAAAAAAAAAAAAAAAAAAGCTTTGGAAGCAGCCATTAAGTTGTATTGAAAAAAAAAAGAAAAGAAAAGAAAGAAAGAAATATGAATTTGAAACTGTACCTGGAGTCTTCCATTCCCCTTTAGCAAATAAATTATTCATAAATTTTATTTGCTAAAATATTAGTATGTATTCCCGTGTGTATTCACTCGGGGAAAGACGGCCATATTTTGGTAAAAACGTCGTCTTTTCCCAAATGAAAAGGAATAACTTTTTTCTCCCCAATGATCACTCTATTCTATATATGCTATACTATATCTATGAGTTCTATACGCAAGCGAAGTGTGACTCACTGACCGTCTGTGCAGCCAAGAAAAAGATTTCCTATGTTAATTGCCCACTGGATTTTTTGTAAGAAATTATTAAAAATCGAGGAAATTTATTTCCCGATTTTAATCCTTATATTTGGGTATAGATATGTATTAGTTATCGCGGGTGTTAGATTGAATTATTTTGCTGTCAAATTGACAAAATTTTAATTTTAAATTTCAAAACTCTGTCGCCCTTGGCTTTTATTATTATTATTATTATTATTTGGCGATCAAAAGCGTAACACGAAAATATACATGCCTGATGTATGCATTGTACGAAATGTAATATGTATTATTCATTGTACGTATGTATGACATGTAATATGTATTGTACGAAATATTGTTTCATATTATTCATTACTCTTTTAATATAAGTTGTTAAAATAACCATGATTTTTGAAAGGAATTAAATATTTTCGCCAGATTATTTGGCGATATTCTTTTTTTTTTCGCCAAGGACGACAGAAATGAAATCTATTCCGCTGCAAATTATTAGTATCTTACATCAGATATTTTATTTAGACATTTGAAAACAAATTTGACTTCAAACTATGATAGAATATTTATCTTTTTCCTTTTAATTAGTATATTATTAGTATATTAAAATTTAAAAGCATGGTATATAAAAAGTTTTTTTTTTTTTTTTTTTTTTTTTTTTTTTATCTTATAATTATTCTTATCTTAATCCTCAATGTTTCCCATCTTTATTAACTTGAATTTACTATTAAAATTTTAACGTACTCAAAAACTTCTCATCACTTCGTTAAAATACACTAAACTTTTCCAAAATCTTTTTCTATATTAAATGATACATGTATTTACTTTAAATGTCCAATATTTCATAAGATTTCCAATTTTAAAGTTTTAAAATATTTATCAAATTTACTTATTTTTCTGGTTTAGCCTTATTGTTTTCCTTTTTATAACTACAGCTGTTGCCCTCTTTAAAATATTTAAAACAATGAGGTCATTTTATAGTAAAATTATCCATTATAGCATATATTATATTTCACTCCTCCATAAAAATTCATTTTAAAATCGTCTGTTTCTTTTATGCTTTTATTTTAATAGAATTTTAATAGAATTTAATTTATATATTAGTCATTTTAGCAATTTTATCCAAAGTAGCATTAGAAATAATATATATCACTTCTCCATTAAAATTTATAGGACCCTACAATAAAATTAATTTGTGCTTAATATCAACACTACGAAAATTTTTATCAATCGCTTCCAAATTTTGACCTAAGTTTCAAATCTCAACCCTGTGGGTTTTTACATCGGCTACAACGTTTTCGTCTTTGTTCGTAAATAATAATTTGACTGTACTAATTAGTTTACAGCCATATAATTCAACGTATAACTTAGTCACAGCAACGCGTGGCCGGGTCTGCTAGTATATATATATAAATTTAGGTGTATGTAGTAACTGAAATGGTCTTAACTACTCTCCCTTTTTTCCATACTTTTATTTTATTGTAATTTTACATATATAGATTTATTGGTATCAGATTATTCTATTTTCATTCCTGCAAGAGTGGGATATTTTAAATATATCTGGCACCAATCAAAGATATTATTTCCATTGAAAAAAAATCATCATGAAAATATATAAATCATCTGATATAAAATATATATCATCATATGAATTTTAATAAGAATTTTTGTATAATTTTAAAATATAAAATCATAAACATATGCGATTTATATGTAAAATAATAGCAAAAGTTGACGGACATTTTTTTTTTTATTTATAATTATTATTATTATTATTTTACATTTTATTGTGTCTAATTTTCCATACTGCCTTGAATTCAATTCTATATCAATATATCGATTTAAATTTTAAATAGTTATTCAAACATATGTCTACAAATTTGAAAAAATTGTGTCTTTCATATATTGATTTGAAGCACTTAAAATTTAGAACAACGTTTTTGTTGTTTAATAAATTTACAAACAAAACTTCACCTTACGATTAAACAATTTCTTATCACTGAACAATTTCTGTAACTTCCTAGAAACGCGTCAGATGTTTGTATTAGTTTAGTTATGTTACTAATAAGATTCTTTAAACAAAGCAAAATCTTACTACATCTCCCTATCGAAATTCCCTAAGGCCTCAGAGTGTAGAGTTGTTATGGGTGCACTGAGAAGGATGCTTAACACCCAGTTAATTACAGTGGCATGTTTGCAAGTGCACCTAAAGAGAACTTTAATTAGCAGCGGCCAAAAAGCAAATAGTTGTAGTAAGACATAATTATTGATACGTCAGAACATGATGGGGTGGACATGGGACTTTCTCGGCACTTCTCAGTGAATCGAAGGAGTTTATAATTGGGGGTACTGCAGGAAAGGGAGAGCGTAGAATGCAGCCCTCAAGGGCCACGTTTTCTCAGCAATTAGAAGATTTCCCGCAGTCTCTTATATTAAAAGTTTATTTTGAGTAGTTGATGATCGACTAGAAAGTGCAAACTCAGCAAGAAGTATTCCAAAGATTTTGAAGGGAGGAGATTAAAGAGATGTAAACATATATTTGTAAACAAAATTGGTAGATTGAGTTTCAATTTTTGTTAGGTAAGTTTTGTTGCTGGGAAAATTTTCGTCTAGTAGAGTTATTTAATTGAATTATATTTCCAGTATCGGTTTAAAACAATTATATTTGTGAATGATAGCTTTGTGAATAAATTGCTTGAATGCAGGCAAGTTAACGCAATAATTTCAATACCGAAGCGTATTTTTTACAAGATTTATCTTATATGATGATCAGTTGTTAGTATTCGGTAAATGTTTTTAGGTCATAATATGTCAAAATTAAGAAAACATGAAGATATATAAAAACTTTTATGACTAATTTTATCACAAATATTTTAAAAGTATATGTTTATTACATTGGTGTACATAATCGAAACAACAGTCGGTTTTACCATTTTATTCATTCATTTATTTATTTTTATTGACCCCCCCCCCTTTTTTTTTTATGAAATTTTTTTAAGAAAATAGACCTATGAACATAAAATTCTGACGGTATGTTAGATATCAACCATTAATTGAATTTTATAAAACTTTAACAAACTTAATAATTTTTAATCTGATATTAATTTTTTTTTCTCTGAAATAAGTTTTGTAAGAAATAAAGCATTGATCATAATAACCAGTTTTTCATGAAAATTGCTTACCGATTCGTCTTCTATTTTTTTCCCTGAAGTTCTTTATAGGAGAAACACGAAAGTGAATTCAGGAAGAAAAATCCAATTTTAATTTAACATTTTAATACATGCGTGTTTTCACGTTTCTGTAACATTCTAAGTACCATTTAAATTTTAGTTTATTTTTCTAAAATTGTCCAAATTACTTACTTTTACCAAAGCTATCTTTTGCAAAAAATTAAAATAATACCAGTTTAAAAGTTAATGCTTATGTTGAAAATTACAAAAAGTTTGACTTATGATATGATAAAAAACTAGTCATCGAAATTTTTGTAACATGTTCACTTGTTTAAAAGTTACGCACAAAAGAAAAAAAAATCTGAAAAACTGGTATTTGGTTTAATTTTGATGGTTAGTGTTTTAGGCCGTAAAGTTAAGAATTTTGAATTAAATATTTTTATAAATAGATTTAAATTTATAGAGAAATACAGTATTTGGCTCCCATTAAAGCTGAGTATATATTCTAAATTTTGTCATTTTAATTAATAAAAGTAATATGTTATAATGAAATAACAATTTGATCCCACTATGTTATAAAACATTGAGTAAAGTAAAATAATTAACATTGGAAACTAGCATATATATATATATATATATATATATATATATATATGTATATTTATTAAAATCAAACAGTTCACTCAACTTTATCAATCAGTTGATTAATAAAAATTCAAAAATAAATTTATCGTTCAGTTATTTAATACGATTCTAAAATTAACTGTGAATCTAACCGTATACAGCCACATGTATGTCTCGTGTTCTTGTTTTACGTGCATGGGTGCAAGTTTCTTATACAAGTTTTTCAGGTGTAATGTATGTTATACTTTAGTTTTATTAATTATTACTAGTATTTCATATAACTATTTTTATTAGTATTTCCATTAATAATATTGTATATTGCTGCACGAATCAAAATGTTTGATTTTAATAAGATTCTCATAACTTTTCAGTTTTAATTTTCTCTTTTTTGGTGGTGTTATTGGGGGTAGCTTGTTGTAAATATTTAGCAATTTGCATACAACAAGACAGAAATAACACCTACTTTACATGCAACATTCATTCTGCTCCCTTGAAAACGTAATGAATTTGCATGTTTCCATTTATGGATGTTTGATAGTCGTAATCTCTTTTTGAATTTTTCTGTTTTATCTTTTTCAATGTTTCTTGTTTTCATCTATTCAATGTTTGAAAAGGTTTTCAATATATATATATATATATATATTTATATATATATTGTTTTAGAGTTAATTTTTTTAATTAAGAGGAAAGAAAGCTAGATAATTTAATCTTAATTGAGATAATAATACTAAAAAGTACTTTAATCCACACAGCCATTGGTATCCATTAGACATCTAAATTACATGCAATGGTTCATAAACGGTACAAAATATCTAAAGAATGTCCATTGAATGTCCTGGATATCCTGTACTAATTACAGGTATCTATTAGATGTTTAAATATGGATGAAATTTGGACGTGCCTTTTTCGATGTCTAATAGATGTAACACGGCAGATCAAATCACGATTTAGATATTTTAAATATCTATTAGATCTAACAAGTCCAATTATTAGAGATTTGAAGATTTATTGGATATGTAACAGACATCTAATGGATCCAAAAAAGAGTGACGTTTGTCGTGCTAATTGATATCTGTAGGATATTTATAGAAGTTTAATGGATATTTTTTTAATTTTTATGCATATTCATAGGTGTCTTATGAATGTAAGTGGCTGTGTGGGAAGCATTATCGTTTAAATTTTTTATTTGAAATTTAAAATATACTACTTAAGGTACATTGTCAAGAGAGTCAATTTGGGATGAAAGATTCTTAAAATTGTAATAAAAATTTCTCTTAAAAAAAAACAGACACTCAAATTCATTAAAATTTCTAATATAAAATTTACATGGAAATAATGCATTAATAAGACCAATTATTTTATAAATTTATTTAAGAAGTAAACAGAGAAAAAAATGTGATATATATTATAAAATATTCTAGCCTGTATTTTTGTTTTAAAACTTTAAATATACAAAGCAATAAATTTAGAACAATAATTTGTGCTATTAATGTCTTAAACGTGAAATATCTATTATGCATAACTAAAGTTTTTTTTTTTTTTTTCCACATCTTATCACAAGAGAAAAATGATGGAATTATTTTTTTAAAATAGAATAGAGATATAGTTTATTTAAGCAAATTCAGCAATTAATTTTGCCTTTGCTTTTAAACTTTAATTGTATATAATTGAAAAATGATCATGTAATATTATATTTAGACAGATGGCAACACAAAAAGTTCAGTGGAGGAATACATAATTCAAATTTTATTTAGCATAATAAAAATGAATAATTTTAGTATTTTCAATTCCAAAGCATGTGTAATTTCCATTGTAGTAGCTAATAAAGCAAAACATGGATAAAACAGTTTCAACTGCCTACTCTGTGACACGATGACTGCAGTTAGATTTCTTTTTTCTAACAGCTTCAGAATCGAATATATGTTCACATTTCAAATTGATTTTTGAAATGACTTTTCTAATTTCTCACACAATTGTAAAAGGGAAAAAAAAAATTCTTGGATAGATATTTCACTATTGAAATAAGAAATTTATTTGTTTCTATAAGATGAAATATTAAAAGTCATAAAAGTTTAAAAATCTAAAAGTTGATAATTAAAATATTTTCGCCACTGTAGCCATAAATCACAACTAACATTTTGATCAAGCAGTTTAAATGCAATTTCAAACATAAATAAACGACGGTGGGGATCGACGCCTTCTCGCGGATATCCTCCTTTTAGCGATAATTTTTTTTTAGTACGGTTATATTGTGATAAACACACCAAACCCAGCTCTTCTATTTTATTTGAGAGCCAGATTCATGCATATATATTAATAGCTATTTTTAGAATCCTTTATTATAAAAAAGATGCGGACAACAATTACACATATAAGCATTAACAGTCTGCCATACAAATATTAAGTATTTAGTATTAAAAAAAAACTACTTATTATTTAGTATTTAAAAATAAATAAATAAATAAAATCGATGAAGTTTTTTCTAGTAACACAGTATGGAAAAAAAAAAAAAAAAAACTCATATTATAGAACAGTTTTATTTCCATATCTTTATCTTAAGAAAGTGAACATAAATTTAGAATTCTCTCTACATTTTATATTATATCGTATGAGAAATGAGGCAATATAAAATGATTCAAAATATGTGTGTTTTGCACTAAAGGCTTGTAAAACAATCTACGGAAAAATTCTGGTAGTGAAATTGAATTTCCTTTTTTTCTAAAAGACTATAGTATAAAACAGGGGCAGTAAGGACCTTTTCCTACTACTTACTTCCATTTAGTTGCGCCCAGGCGCGATTTGTTACCTGCTATTTCGTTGACAGCTTTATGGGGGAG